>CABHPR010116195.1:10199-27422 GCA_902168415.1 Peromyscus melanophrys | reverse complement strand
ACAGATGTGCACCACCACACAGATGTGCACCACCACACAGATGTGCATCACCACACACCATTTCGTGAGCTGTTGGTCATTGAACCCAGGACTTCATGCACACAAGACAAGCTCTCTACTGATGGGCTCAGAACGAAAGTCCCTCTATTGGCTTATTAAATGGAAGGGTAGCCACACATGAGTCTGGATTCAGGTCCCACTGGATCTAGGGACTAAGATGCTATCCACCCTTGTCTTTGCTCTGGGTGTTGGGTCATTTTGTAGATGGGTGTGTCTGTTTGAGAAGGGAAAATGGCCAGCAAACCTACACGCCATAGCAGGTTGTATGTTCTAACTTAATGTTTATCCAAATGTCCTTACAATGTGAGCAAGTGTCCTTCAAACCACTCCTCTTGACCTTGTCTCTGGAAAGGTAGAAGGGGCACGTGACTTCTAAGATTGGGTCTTAAAAGGTAACATGACTTCTCCCCATTCTCTCGCTCTAGTGACATGTAGCCTTTTGAACCAGCAGCCCCGTGACAAGGGTGAGTGTGGGGGTGGGGTGTGAGTCCACACTAGGGTCTGCAGTGAGACCACAGGAGAGGGCCTGATGAGACCTCCTGGGGCGGCCAGTACCAACTGCAGGGTGCACAGGACACCAGCCCAACTTCAGACAGTCCCAGCCTTCAGGGCTGCACCCCCAAGTCCCCATCCGCATGGTGCAGAAAGGTCACAACACTGCTTCATCCCAACCTACAGAGCCAGGGTTGTCCTAACTTTGGAGTAGTTTGTCATGCAGCCGTCATGACTGTGACATCTGCCTTGGTTCCTACAGCTCAAAATCCCAACAGAGGCGGCAAGTCTGCAGGCTGCCCATAGCCACAAGGCCATGCCTAGTAAAATTCCCTTCTGGCTCAGGGCCTTTGATGGTTGATCTTGACTGTCAACTAGACTGGACTGAGAAGAGCTGAGGGGCGGGTGGCAACACACCAGTGTGTCTGGGAGAGTGTGGGGAGCCCTGAAATGTTGGTGGTACCATCCCATAGGCTGAGAGCCTGGATAGAACGGGGGTGGGGGGGACCGCTAAGGATTGCAGGTGCACACGCTCTCTCTCCATTCTCTGCCCCTTTCCTTCTCCTCTCCCTTTCACACTCTCTCTCCTCCATAGTATGAGTCAATCTTACAACACCCTCCCTACCGTGACAGACTGGAGCCTCAGAAACAAGAAGCCGAAACCAGTTTTTTCTCCTTTCCGTTATTAAGGCCTCAAGCCTAGACAATCCCTGTGGTCAGAGGGATGGCACACTCCAGCTAGCTGCCCAGGCTGGGTCACAAGTGGCCCCCTGTCCTGACGAAGGGTGGGGGCAAAAAGAGTCCACCTCAGCAGGCTTAGGAGGAACTGGCCAGGGGGCTCCTTGGGGGGGCAGTGGGGATGTCTGTTAGGGGAAGGGAGGAGACATTAGTCAGGGCCCATTATAGCACAGGAAGGCATGTCTGGGGCTGCCTAGCAAAGGGACGTTTTTATCTATTGGGGGTGTAGGTATGGGGGAGGGGAATGCAGTAGAGTGAGAATTGTATTTTTTCCTACCCTAGCCAGACAGGGTGCTGACGTCCAGGCTCTGGGCTCAGCCTTGAGTTAGGCACTTGATCCACACCCCTGTTTAGTCAGCCTGCTGCCCTCAGAGGACAGGGACAGCCCCCAGGGTGGCATGGAGACAGAAAGGTGTGGGTTCATCCACACTGCTGCTGGAACAAAGACCAAACTAACAGCAGCTTCTAGACAAGAGCAGATCATTGCCTACGAAACAGCCAAGGACTAAGGAATTCTAGTCAACAGGCCTCTCTGGGCTTTGTGTTCATCTACTTGTCTGCCAACCCTAACGTGTGGTTGCTACCCTAAGGCCTATGCTGCATGCCTCTGCTCCTACCAACGCATCTACATTCCAGCCACACAAAGGGAAGGGAAATGAATGGGAACTGTCTTCCTTATAAAGGATGATGCCTAGAAGGTTCCCCCTCTTCTGATTATATCCAGTTAGTTAAAACTTTATCACATGGCCACATGTAACTGCAAGGGAGGCTGGGACATGTAGTTTTTAGTGAGTGATCCTGTGCCACACTGAAGATTAAGGGTTCGAATGTTAAAAGATGGTGGGAAGAATGGACACTGGACATTCTGCGCTGGCTAGCTAGCAAGCTCCGTAGTGAGAGAGGAGGAACAGACAGACAGTGCCAACACTCTCAGGTCTAGAGGTGTCATATTGGCTCTCCCTTGGAACAGCTACATTACTTTAGCCTCACGTTCCTTACCTGGGACACCAGATCTCACCAACTCTAATACTGCACTTTAACGTCTCTAACGTTAAGATATGTTTACAAGCAATGACATGTTTGAAGGACAGTTTTAGTCATTCTTAAATAATCTATACCAGTGTATCACGCAAGTTAATGGAACCTGATATTCAATGACCTGCAGTTCAGTTGTTGGGAGGGTAACTTCGTCAGTGGAGTTCACATCTCCTATGCATTGCTAAAGCTATTAACGCAGAGGCTCTAGAAACAGCTCAGTAGTTAAGAGAGATTCCTGCTCTTGCTGAGGACCAGAATTCAATTCTTAGCACCTACATCAGGTGGCTCACAACCAATTGTAACTCCAACTCAGGGGATTTGATGCCCTCTTTTGGCCTCTGAGGGCACCGCACTTATTTGTGCACATGCATAAATAAAAATAAGGTTTTATTTTCCAAGACAGGGTTTCCCTGTGTAACAGCCCTGGCTGTCCTGGAACTCACTCTGTAGGCCAGGCTGGCCTCGAACTCACAGAGATCCGCCTGGCTCTGCCTCCTGTGTGCTGGGACTGGGACTAAAGGCGTGCGCCACCGCGGCCAGACACACCTCCTTGATTTCCATCATATGGCTTGGGTGAGCTTCCCATGTCTGCCATGACAGCCGACCAAGGAGCTCCCTAACAAGAATGTGTGTCCTGAAGTGTCTGATTGCACAGCCTCGAGACTAAGTGTGGGCAGCTGCCCTCATCTGACAGCTCCAAGGAGAACCGGCCTTGCCTTCCCAGCTCCTGGTAGCTCCTGAAGTCCTTGGGGTCCCTCATTTTTGACTACACCACCCCAGCCCGTGTCTTCGTCTTCACATGGCTTTCCTTATGTGTCTCTCTGACCTCTGCTCTTCTTACTAAGACACCCCTTGTCATATCCAGGATCCCCAGATCCAGTCTGACTTTACCCCAATTAACTCCATCAACAGAGAATCCATTTCCAAGCAAAACAACATGCTGTGGTTATGGATGCCTGCGGGCTTTTGGAGGACGCTGTGCAGCCCTGAGTGCCCCCTCTTTTGCGGTGGACCTGGCTCTGTTTGGGTAAGTCTCCTTCCCCTCTCTCCCCCTCCTACCCCCCCTCCCGCTTCCCTGGCACATCTGAGGGTTCTGTAAGGCGTCTCTGACACCAGCCGTCATGAACGTCATGAACGGTCTGTTCTGCACTGGGGGAAAGGCAGCGCCCAGCCAGCCCTTCTGGGCTGCTGCTAGAGAGCATGTTAGCAGAGGGGGACGAGCCCCGGGAACATCAGCAGAGCCTGTCATGAGGCTCGAACCACATGAGCACATGGGAATCTGTTACCAGACACTTCCTTGGAGCTCTGGTTCTTCTTATTTTATTTTTCCTTCCAGTAAAACAACGACGACAAAGCATTCCAGTTAAGCATTTAACTTGTCAAGGCATAAAGATTGCCTAAGAAAGACTTTCAGTTCGGGATATCGGCATCACCCTTTTGAAGGGAAAAAGGAAATAAACAGGGCAAACAAGCAGTTGAAGGTCACGTGTGAAGTTGTCTCACAAGGCAACCAAGGAGACTTCTCCTGAGCCTCAGAGCCAGGTGTGACAGTGTCCACCTGTCGTCCCAGCACCCAGAGAGTGGAGACAGGGATTGTGGGTTCCACCCCAGCCTGGGCAAATAAGGAGACCCTGTTTTAAAAAACAGGCATGGGACCAGGCACAGTGGCACACGCCTTTAATCCCAGCACTCAGGAGGCAAAGGCAGATGGCTCTCTGTGAGGTCAAGGCCGTTCACAATGAGACCTTGTCTTAAAGAAAACAAAACCAGACATCAGCGAAGAGTCCCGAGGGCCAGAGACGTCTGCCGGCTGTGAGATGCACTTTGCTCTTCCACAGAGTGCACAAGCTTCAAGAGCACCGCACACTTTGCTCTACTAAGTCAAGGAAAACGTTTGTTTGTTTGTTTGTTTCTGTGATCCAGTTTCATTATGCTCTGAAAGCTGGAAGGAATTAAATTACCTGTCTCAGCAGCTCCTAGAACCACATTGACCCAATGGCATTGAAGCTTTGTAAAATTGCATTGTGTGTGTGTGTGTATGTGTGTGTGTGTGTGTGTGTGTAAGTCCGAGGACAACTTGGGTCCTCTGGAAGAGCAACAAGTGCTCTTAACCAGTGAACCATCTGTCCAGCCCTCCTACCCCACCATGGCTTTAAAAAATACTCAGGATGATGCTTTAATTATTTTGAAATGAAATTCACACACAATATTTATATCTCTGGGACTAGAGAGATGGCTCCTCAGTTAAGAGCACTGGCTGCTCTTCCAGAAGATTCAGGTTTGATTCCCAGCATCCACATGGCAGCTCCCAACCATCTTTAACTCTAGTCCCAGAAGATCTGATGCCCTCTTCTGGCCTCCAAGGACACTGCACGTACATGCAGGCCAACCACCCATGCACATAAAAATAAATATTAAAAAAACAAAACAACACTTCCCTTACACACTAAGAACAATGCAGTGCCCCATGTGTGCCTTAAAGAACAGTAATAATGAAATGACAGGAATTTACAGACGTATCTAGGTCTGACCTCTCAGATGACTTGGCGAATGCTTGTGACCCAGTGGATCATCCTGGTGTGTGTGTCACGTGGAGACCCAGAGACCACAGCAGCCTTGCTGCAAGACAAGGCTAGAGGGTCAGTAAATTTCCAGGTGGAAGAAAGGAGTTCCCATGATCACATGGCGGGCACCTTCCTAGAACATCCAAGCTGTGTGACAACTTTGGAAAAAACAAACAAAAAGCCAAATCCTTCCAGACCCTTGAACGTTTGTTTGCTGGAGGGTCTGGTGGGACATGGGAAAATGGGGAGACTGCAAGTCTCCAGGATGCCCCCAGGGGGCAGCACTGATGCCTCCAATGAGGACCATAGATCTTTGCTGTCTGGTGTGTGTGTGTGTGTGTGTGTGTGTGTGTGTGTGTGTGTGTACATCTGTGGAAGTCAGAGGTCAATGTCAAGTGTCTTCTGTCACTTCTCCACCTGTGTTTTGACACAGGGTCTTTCACTGAACCTGCAGCTTAGCATTGTGTCTAGACTGGCTGATCCACAAGCTCCAAGCCCCAGGCATCTTCCTGTCTCCACCCCCACATCACTGGGATTAAAGGTGTGCACCACCACACCTGACTTTTACGTAGGTGGTAGGATCCAAACTCAGATCCTCATGCTTATGAAGCAAAGCACATTACTTACTGAGCCATCTCCCCCGATCTGTCATTTTGAGAGAAAGCCTCTGTATACAGCTCACGCTAGCCTGTGGCTCCCTATTTAGACCAGTCTAATATCGAGGCAGTTATCCTGCCTCTTGTCTACTAAGCACTGGGATTACAGGTGTGCAACTTCGTCCTTGGCTGCTCTCTCTCTCTCTCTCTCTCTCTCTCTCTCTCTCTCTCTCTCTCTCTCTCCCCGCTCACATCCCTCCCTCCCTCCCTCCCTCTTTCTCTCTCTCTAGGTCTCATAGATAACCCAGGCTGGCTTTGACAGGCATGCACCATCATGCATAAGGTTTATGCTGTGCTGGGAATTGAACCAAGACTTGGTGCATGCTAGCCAAGCGTTCTACCCAATGAGCCACACCCCAGCTCTTATCTGGTCATTTGAAAAATATGTTATGTGTTTATGCATGTATGTCTGTGTACTATATGCATGCTTGGTGCCCAAGGAGGCCAGGAGAAGGCATTTGATCCCCTGGGACTGGAGTTAAAGACAGTTGTGAGCTGCCATGTAGGTGCAGGGAATTGAACCCCGGGTCCTCTAGAAGAACAGCAAGTGCTCTTAGCCACCGAGCCACCTCTACAGCCCCTGGTCTGGTCCTTTTTTTTTCTTTTTGTTTTTTGAGACAGGGTTTCCCTCATATAGGCCTGCCTCTACCTCCCAAGTGCAGGGATTAAAGGCATGTGCCACCACACCCAGCCCTCGGGTCATTTTTTTAAATTCAGCCAAATGAAGCTGAAAGCAAGACTGAGGCAGAACGCACCTCAGGCGGTTGCTGGCACGATGGTGACGCAAGGGACCGGGTGCTGCCATCTTAGCACTGGCTCCTCCCCCTCGGTACCTGGCTTCTGTGTTCCGGCCAAGGGAAACACAGAACTTCTGAGCTGCGTAGCCTTATGAGCTAGCATGCTGGCAGGAGAAAGAGGGACTCCTCCAGGAATCTCCACCCCATTTTACAGAGAAGCGTTCAGACTGTACCGTGAATCAGATGGGCCTAGGTTCATGCCAGCTCTCCCATTGGAGGGCCGTCTGCCCATGAGTAAGTCACTCGGCATGAACGTGTGCAGACCTGGGTCTGGGTCCCCACTCCATGCGTCACTGTGCACCATGACCTCTCTGACTTTCGTTTTCTCTCCTGTCACAGATGGCTGTGGGATAGAGACAGTATTTGGAAGTGCCGGGCACTCGGGGTGAAGAGTGTTTGGCCTCTCACTTGCCTGAAGCAATCCCTCAACGCCTCGGTCATTCCAGCCAGGATGTCCTACTCCCTCAGTTCAGAAGACAGAGTCAGTGATTTGGCCAGGGCTGCAGGAGCTTGCTGGTAGGGCTCCTGAGAGCCAACTGCATTCATCCAACTCCCTGTTCGGTGGTCCACACTAGGAGCCCGGAATCAACCAATATACATTTAAAGAGTCACAGATCTTCAATCACAGCTCGCTCCACCTGTCCCTCCAGAGAATCAGGTATTAAGTGCATATCAGCACACCACAACTCTTAGTGTGTTCTGTCAAGCTGCCCAGAGCCCGAGAGGGTCAGGCAGGACAATCCAGGTTAAGTCACATTCAGTTTACTGCCTCAGGCTCTACCACCCTTCGGTTGATCAGGCTGCCTTCCTCATCCAGTATCTGAGAGCTATGTGCTTGCAGACCCCTCCCTCTCAAAAGACCCTGAGAGAGTCTGCATGGTGTGGGGAGTGCTGGAGAAAACTTCCTTCCTAGTGGAAGGGATGTAGAGGAAGAAACAACCCCTCTTTGGGGACATTTTCATGCATATACATACGTCAGCATTGCAGAAGTTATTATGCTACATGCTCAGATCCTTTTTGGCCAAATGACCCGTTATTTTTAGCTCTGAGGGTACAGACTCAGAAGCCAATGTGAGGAGGGGGAATGAGAGGGACTCCAAGCGAGTAGTGGGAGGCACAGAAGTGAGCCGAAAGCAGAAGGTGAGGGCAGGAGTGTGTGTGCCTCAGCAGACAGTGGCAGAGGAACCAGGAGACACTCACAGCTGGAACCTGCCCAAAGCCACCCATAAAGCAAGCTAGCCTGAGAGATCCTGCATCAGTAGTGGAGCGGACTGGTAACTTGAAGTCTTCCCACAGGAAGCCTGGAGCTTTCGAGGCTCACAGCTCCTGACAACACATAGCTCAGCCACGGATCTTTCCTCCCAGGGTCCAGAAAAGAAGGGCCATTCTCAATTTATCCCCTGAAGCCAGTGTCCCCTGATACCAGAACCTGGCAAGAATGGTGTAGGAAGGCAGGGTTATCCGCCCAAACCACCGGCCAAAAGGGACACAAGAGAGGACTGGGAAGCTGACTCAGATGGTAAAGTACTTGCTACGCAAGCATGGGAATCAGATTCCAAATCCCCAGGAGCACTCTGTGGTGGCAGAGACAGGGGGGTCCCGGCTGCCCAACCTAATCCAATCAGTCTCATAAAATAAGATGGAGAGCGATTGAGGAACACACCCAACCTTGACCTCTGGCATCTGCATGGACACACACACTTGTGCTAACATATGTATACACACACACACACGCACACACACACACACACACACACACACACACACATATAAAAGAACTTCACAAGGTTGTGTCCATGTCCAGTTATTACTAAGCTAAAAGCCAAGAGACAAAGCTGAACAGAGTAGAGCTGGATGAACGCCCTGGTGTACAGCAAGGGTGGAGCCCAAGCCAGGCATGGTGGTGCAAACCTGTCACCGCAGCGCTCGAGAGGAAGCTTCAGGATTGATGTGAGTTCAAGGCCAGCCTGGGCTACGGAGGGTGCCCTCGGGTTTTGTTTGTGTTTTAATGCTGGCAGGTTGGCTCTGCTGGTAAAGGCATTGTTGCCAAGCCTGATAGTCTAAGTTTGATCCACGGAACCCAAATGGTGGAAGGAGAGAACCAACTCCCACGAGTTGCCTCTGACGTCCACATCACGACACACATGTCCACCCACCCACATGTCTTACACACACACTAATAATCTCATTTAATAAAACAAAAACAAAGTCCCTCTCAGAGCCACATTCCCAGAGTGACATCTACCAAAGACCAGCCCTGGTTCAGGAATGGGGGTCACTGCCTGCCCTGGGCTCTACCAGAGTAGAGAGCAGGCTAGAGAGGGTGGGGGAGCCCTTCATGGCTTTACCCCTCTCTGACCCTTAGCTATTCTCTCAGCACCTCCTGAGGTTGGATTCCACATCTACAAAGCAGAGACATCCTCTGGTGGCCGGGCCTTCTCTGGCCCCAGGGCGGCATGCACTTTAGTGCTGATCTCTCCTCGGCCTCTTGTTTTTTTCTCATTTCAGAAGGAAAGGCTCTGATGGAGAGGCCTTTCCTCCCCTTGCTCATCTAGTGATTGATGCCGAACAAACCACTCCAGATCTGGTGGCTGGGATGTCCCCTCTTAGGACCCATCCTGCGATGCCACATAGAGCCTTCTCAGTCACTGTCTAGGCCCTCCCAGACCCAGGTGAAAGAAACCCAGACTGGAGTTCCTAATAGGAGAAGAGGTCGGAATCTTGGTGTGGGTGGAGGGACAATAGGGCTTGCTCTCCTGAACCCCCAGCTCACCCTTTTTGGTCATTCTCCTTTCCTCAGAGGTGACCTGCCACAGTGCATTGTCACCTTGACCTCAGTGGTCATTTGGAGGTGGGCCTATGGCCCAACCAGCCTCAGCCAGTCTGGCTAGCCCAGCTTCCCAGCCTGGGGTGGTCAACCTGCAGCAGAGACAGCATGGCCAGGCTGGTAAGGGCCCTTCTTGGTGTGTTAATGTCTGCTTTCCAGAGGAAGAGAAGGAGAGAGCGCCCCCTGGTGTCTTCTGTTACAAGGGCACTAATCTCATCCTGAGGGCCCTACCTCATGGCCTCGCCGGACCTTTTTACATCCCCGACACCAAATTTGTACCTGCATTTCCATCTATCACCTGGTATGTGGGTCTAACCTGGGGTTCTCCAGCCTAGCTGCCTCCCAGCCCTTGTGGTAATCTGAATACAGCCTCCTGAACCCCCAGGGAAAACTTGGTATTGGAAGGGGTTTCTTTGGTTTTGCATTTAAGTTTTTGTTATTGTGGTTTTGTTTTGTTTTGTTCTATTTTTTTTTTCCCTTGAAGCAGGGCCTCATGAAGCCCAGGCTGTCCTCAAACTCATTATGTATCTGAAGCCTTGAACTCCTGATCTTTCTGCCTCTACTTGGCCAAATACTGGGCTTACAGCTGTGTGCTACCACACCTGGTTTTTACTTATCATCATAGTGTATGTGTGCATGATAAGCGAGTATGGGTATATGTGTGCCATAGTGTACATATGGAGGTTGTTAGGTTTCAAACCAGGGACACATGGCTAACTGAGGTACCTATTTAACATACCAAAATGGACCCAGCTGCCAGGTTCTGCCAGCCTCCCTCAGTCCTTACCTGTTACAGGATATGGCTGGTATACCCTGCCCACTACCATAAACTTCTCCAGCCCAGGGGCTGGGCTGCCCTTCCCTATGTAATGCAGCCATTGTGGAAGACTAATTGCCTGGTCTCCTGTTTGTCCCCTCTCCTTTTCTCCTGGCCTCACATGGACTGGCTCAGGGTCATGTCTACTCTGGACTCTCTTCCAGGTCTTTGCCTCTGGCTACGCTCTCCCTCATAGCTACAGTAAACCTTCTCCTTCAACGTACTTAGGAGCATCATGTCCTTCTTTTTTGTAATTTCTTTTTTTCATGCAGAGATCAGAGGATAACTTTTGAGAATTAGCGCTCTCTTTCTCCCATGGAACCCAACTCAGGTCGTTGGAACGGCACAGCAAGAACTGTTACTCACTGAGACATCTCCACAGACCTGGAATCTGTTGTCGTTTGAAGAAACTGTTCCTGATATTTGGGAAACATCAACTGAGGGAAAACTCAGGACTCACAGGGATCCCCCAGCCACAGACACTCCAAAGCCAGGGCCATCTCTGCCTTCTGGATCTTCTGAGTGCTTGGCTAACAAGGCCCCTGTCACCAAGCTGACATCCAAGTGACCTCAGCAGTCAGAGTCCCTTCTCAAGACACAGAAACCTTTAAAGTCAAAATCGAGTGCAGCGTCCAGGCCTGTTCTGCTGCTTAAAGACGGGTGCTCCTCGGTTAGCAGCTGTGGGCTGCTTATGACACTTGACATTTGACCTTCTCAGGGGGTCAGCCTTTATGTAGCCACACTCACCTGCCAAAGCAGAGACCGTAGGTGTCCAAAGCTTGGTGACTGGCCTTTACCTAGTATAGGAGGAACGTGCAGGGCTTGCCTTTTTTTTTTTTTAACTTTTGAGTGTGTGTGTGTGTGTGTGTGTGTGTGTGTGTGTGTGTGTGTGTGCTTTGTCTGCATGTATGTCTGTGCACCACATGCATGTCAGATGTCCAGAAGAGGGCATCAGATCCCTTGGAACTGCAGTTACAGACATTTGTGAGTTACCGTGTGTGTGCTGGGAATTGAACCCAGGTTCTCTGGTAGAACAGCCACTGCTCCTTTTTTTTTTTTTTTTTTTTTTTGTTAGTTTCCTAGACAGGGTTTATTTATGTAACCTTGGTTGTCCTAGAACCAGCTCTGTAGACAACTCACAGAGACATTCACCTGCCTCTGCCTCCCGAGTGCTAGGATTAAAGGCGTGCACCACCACTGCCTGGCTCAACAGCCAGTTCTCTTCACCACCGAGCCAGCTATCCAATCTCTTGCCTTTTATTTTTATTTATTTACTTACCCAAGCTCGCCTCGAACTCACAGAGATTCTCCTGCCCCTGCCCCTGCCCCTGCCCCCCACCCCCCAGTGCTGGAATTAAAGGCATGCGCCACCATCGCCAGGCTTACTTACCTATTTTTAAGATGGGATCAAAATGTATATTAGAGGATGACCTTGAACTTCTGATCCTCTGTCTAGTGCTAGGATATGGTGTGTGCCACTGCATCTGTGTGGTGCTGGGGATGGAACCCAGGGCTTGTGCATGTTGAGCAAGCACTCTACCTAGAGACCTTTTCTCCTATATCTTTCCCCCCTTTCTCTGAGCTTCCAGCTGCTCCTCCCTATGCTCTCAGACTCAGCACCAGACAGCTCTGCCCTCATCTCCCTGGAACTGATTCCCCAGCTGCCCTTTGCGGTCCAGAACTCTAACATCCCAGGAGCTTGTGCTGAGCCGTGGAAAGGTCCTCCTTAGGAAGCCAGTGGGACACCTGGTCAGCACATTGAGCCTTCAGGTTGGGCTGCAATACCCTTGCCCCTGCTCAAGGCGGTCTCCTCTGATCTGTCAGCTGCATCCCTGAAAGTCAACTCCGGCTGCTTCAGGATGAAAAGACCCAGCCAGCCAGGGCAGAGCCTGAGCTGATCTCTCAGGCCAAGACCTCACTTCCGCTTCCCTGTTGTGGCATTGGCCACCAAGAACCTGCCAGCAGAGCCCACCTCACTCACATCACCCTGGCCGATCTAGAAATTATTTATAGACCCGAACTCCACAGAAACCATTGTCTGGTGTTGCCATGGCAACAGGGATATGAGATGCAGCAGGCTCCCAGGGACTGGTGGAGGCCTTGATGATGGTCGATTTCTACCCAGGAGGCCTGGGCTCATAGCCACCATCAGAGAGGCCTGGAGTGTAACTCCCCCAACACCCTCAGGTATTGAGGGCCTGTTAGTTGTTGGATTTTGTTTATATCTATCCATGAAACCGTCTGGAACTGAATTAGGTTAGCTAGGCACAGGAAAAACAAGGGGCAAACTCAGCCAGCTGTGGTGGTGCACGCCTATAATCCAGCACTCAGGAGGCAGAGGCAGGTAGATCTCTGTCAGTTCCAGGCTAGTCTGGTCTACATAGTGAATGCAGGCCAGCAAGGGCTACATAGTGAAACCCTGTCTCAAAAAAAAAAAAAAAATACAAGACCATTCCAAACCTGGATGACCCCAGCATGGTGACCAAGATGATTGCTCACTGTTCTCTGCTTCACTGAGAGAGCAGCTTCATATGACCAGCCTAACACACTTACTTGTTCCCATCACACATTTGAGGAAGGGAACAAGAGTGACCTCCTTCCCTAGCTCATCATGAAAACCTGTCCTCTGCTAAAGCCACCAGGGTCCCAGCAATGCAGCTTCCCCACAAGTCCATGCTGTCTTGAGTGAGCGCCTTCACTCTGTGAAGAGATCCCTTGCTTTGTCTCTGATGGCAGTGGAACCTGCCCACAGTACACAGAGGTCTCAGGCAACCTGCTCGTCTTCAAGACCTTCACTGCAGTCACCACAGAACCAGCTGCCAGCCTGAGAGCCCAGATCCATCTCCTCTTAGACAACAGGCCTGAGAAGCCACGGTTTAATGTTCAAATTAGTTCAAATTCACAGGACTCAGTGACCCAGCCACAAAAAGACTGGGAAGTGACCCCCACAATTGCACCACAGCCTGCTAGCAAGGGAGGCTGGAAGCAGAATACTTAAAACTGCCATGTTAGAAGGCAGGGATTCTCTCAGTGAAGGGGGACCCATGGCACTTGGCATCCACATGGCCTCTGTGCTTGATGAGTAGATGTGTTTGTAAAGGAGAAAGCCACAGGGTGGTGATGTAAGCACAGTGTGGTGATGTAAGCACAGTGTGGTGATGTAAGCACAGGGTGGTGATGTAAGCACAGGATGATGATGTAAGCACAGGGTGGTGATGTAAGCACAGGGTGGTGATGTAGCACAGGATGATGATGATGTAAGCACAGGGTGATGATGTAAGCACAGGGTGGGGATGTAAGCACAGGGTGGGGATGTAAGCACAGGATGATGATATAAGCACAGGATGGTGATGTAAGCACAGGGTGGTGATGTAAGCACAGGATGGTGATGTAAGCACAGGATGGTGATGTAAGCACAGGGTGGTGATGTAAGCACAGGGTGGTGATGTAAGCATAGGGTGGTGATGTAAGCACAGTGTGATGATGTAAGCACAGGATGATGATGTAAGCACAGGGTGGGGATGTAAGCACAGGATGATGATGTAAGCACAGGATGATGATGTAAGCACAGTGTGGTGATGTAAGCACAGGATGATGATGTAAGCACAGGATGATGATGTAAGCACAGGGTGATGTAAGCACAGGGTGGTGATGTAAGCACAGGATGATGATGTAAGCACAGGGTGATGTAAGCACAGGGTGGTGATGTAAGTACAGGGTGGTGATGTAGCAGGACAATTGCCCTTGGGTTAGGAGCACCCAGGGGGTATGTGTGCTGCAAATGTACCCACAAACACAACAGCTAAGAACAACACACAGCCATCATCTAGGTGCCCCTGAGGTCCAGAGTCATCTATCTCCGCTTGTCTGGTTCTGCTGTTCATGGAGGTAGTAATAGGGACTAGTGGGGTTGATGTTTCACTGTAGGCTCAGCTGCTGGAGTGTCTGCTTCCAAGTTCACCCAGGATGATGGCAGAGTTCACTTCCCCAACTGCAGGCTGGACATCCTGGTTTTGTGGTTGTCTGTCACCTCAAGCTCCTTGGGTCCCTGACCATTCCCTTTCCCTGCTGTATGGCCTCCCTAAAGGCTTCCACAGCTTGGCAGGCTGCAAACTTGCAAAAACAGACAAGTGATAAAGTCACAAGTATGGTTGGTTGGAAGCAGGTCTCAGGCTCTGCTGCCTCATAAGGATCATGTGAGTCACTGTGTGCAGGTCAGCCCAGTGTGAGTCTACCATGACCAATACTGTACCAACACTCAGAAGGCCTGACCTGCAGGAATTTTTCCATTCCTGCTGCATCACACTGAGCAAGCCTGACACCTTCTCTGGGCCTCAATGGCCTGCTTTGTACAGCTGAGGAGTACAAGTCAGTGAGCCACCACAGCCTCAGCATTCTACACATACCTAGTGTTTTCTCTGAGTTCAAAGGGTGCCTTTAGCTCTGGCTTCACATAACAGGCACTGGGAGGATTCTCCAGCTCTGACTAAATGGAGAATGCCAGGGATGGCTAACAGCTACCTCAGGCCCAGGCTTTCCCAGGCATCCCGTGGAATCCCATCAACCGTTCTGCAAGAGGCTCAGAAGATGAGGGTGTTGCCAGAGGCACCCACCCAGAGCAGCAAGGCCCGGAGCCCTGGGTGGGGTCAGCTTCAGTGGCACACTCTTCCTGCACCAGCCACCATCTCTCAGGTGACAGCTGTGCTCCACTGAGTGGAAACTTGCCAGCAGACAGGTGTTCCCAGCTAGGAAATGGGCTCCCAGGACAGAGGCACCAGGCTGGGGCTGAGCCTGGGCCTTGCCTTTGACCATTGCTGTTCATATAGGAAGGCAGGACCTTGGGGGACAGATGGTTTTGCAATAGAATGGGGGTGGGGACTCAGAGGTGGGAATGTGGCATGAGGTGTGGCAGAGAGAGAAGAAAGGAGCCAGCAAAGGCCTGGAGGGACGGCTGACATTCCAGGACAGTTTCAAACTAAACAAAGGCATGGAACTTTTGGGGAAACCCCCTGTGATAGGTATGACTCAGGGATGAGGAATGATTTCTCTTTTCAAAACATTACACCTATTGACTTATTTTGTGTGGGTGTGCATATGCCATAGCACACATGTGGAAGTCAGAGGACAGCTTTCAGGAGTCAGTTCTCTTCCATGATGTAGGTCCCAGGATTAAAACCAAGTCTTAGGCTCGGTGGCAATGCCTTTACCCTCCGAACCAGCTCACCTGCCTGAAAGACTTCTTTAACAAGATCCCAAAGTACCAATAAAGGAAGAGCTAGGTGTTGTGGCCTGTGTCTGCCATCCCAGCACTCTGGAAGTGAGAGCAGGAGGGTCAGGAATTTAAGGACGTCCTTGGCTGTACAGCAAGTTCAAGACCAGCCTGGACTACATGAGACCCTGTCTCAAAACAAAAAAACAAGACCATGCATGGTGGCACACCATTTAATCCCAACACCAGGTAGGCAGAGACAGGCTAATCTGTGAGTTTCAGGCCAGCCAGGACTTAGGAAAAAAACAAAAAAAACAAAAATAAACTATGCTTTACAACTTGGATGTGAAGTGTCTTCCCAGAAGGCGGGTGGGTTGAATCCTTGATCCCCAGCTGGTGGTACTGTTTTACAAGGTTCTGGAAACTTGAGGATGTGGGGCCTATCTAGAAGAAGTAAGTCATTGGGTGATGCCTTTGGGAGTGTATCTTGTCCCAGGTCCCTCTGGGTTGCTCTTTCTGCTTCTGGTTGGCCAAGAGGTGAGTATCCTCTGCCATACACTCCCACCATGTTCCAACTCACCTTGGACTAGAATCCTCAAAGCAAAGGACTGTGGACTAAACCCTCTGAGTTTAGTCCAAATCAATACTTCATTCCTATGTGATTTGTGGCAGTGTCTTGTCACGGCGCTGAGGAGCTTATATGACCCGAGGAATGGGATGCACACGCATGGGTTAAAAGCTTCCTGAAGTCATTCACAACGGAAGGAAAGTATCCAGACTGATAAGAACTCAAAACCTAAAGGACACACAGGGAATGGAAAGATGGGCAAAGGACATGACTTGCCCTCAAAGGACAGGGAACTTGACGGCTGATGATGGTTATGGGAAAAGTGCTCTCATGGATCAATATGGATTCCTCTCCACACCCAGCAGACTAGCAAAGAAAGCCTAAGACACCTGGCCACACTGAGGCACGAATGGGGAAAGGAAGAAAAAGTGGTGTCTTACTCTGCCAGAGGGTCACTGCCATCAGTGTCCAACAGAGTAGAGGTGTCTCCCCCATGGCTGGGGTCATGTGTAGTGAACCTTTCTGGAGAGGAGAAAGGATCACAAGACTCAGGAAGTAAACAAAACCTACAGGAAACTCCTGAAACATGAAAGACTCACAAGACCCTGCCTATATAAGGTTATATAAGTAGTTATATAAGTTTATTAGACCATCAGGTGTTTTAGACAGGCACAGTAACACAGCATCACAGAGTTAAACAAATTCAGGGGTTATATAAGTAGTAACAACTGCTGGGGAGTGGAGCTTTCTGTCCTGAGGTGTCACCCATGCTGGAGTGGGCAGTTCAGTGAGGCGGCTGCCTGAGTCACTCATGCTCCTGTGAGTGACCCCTGACCCATGCTGCTGTGAGCACGTGCGTGACCCTCACCTGTTGTGAGTGACCCTCACCCATGCCGCTGTGAGCAACTCTAGAAAACCCACTGGCTCACAAAGTTGGATAAGTGTGGAGTCCTTCCTTCCATGTGTGCTCTGCATCTTATCTGATGCAGAAATCATCCTTTGTTGACTTCTCTCCAGGCAAAGTTACACAACAGGTCCACTGAACAGAAACCAAGGTGCTGGGATCTGTGCGCATGTCAGTACTAACAGATATCACTTGCCAACAGGATGAATAAATCACAGAAGACTCATGAGAGGAATTCTGGAGTGATAACAGTGGATGAACTGAAGCCACATAGAGGAACTTCCAAATGTGATGTGGAGTCAGGAAAGCTGGGCAGTGCATGCGACAGTCCCCTCTACAGGAAGTCTGGGAAGAACCCAGAGAAGGGGAGCTAGGTCTTTCCTCCCCCGGCCCCTAGGAGCTCTTGAGTGGGAGTCCCTGTACAGTGGAGGCAGGAGATGAGTATATATATGTGTAAGCATGTAATCTTGTGTGTGTGTGTATGTGTGTGTGCCTGTGAAGAGTATACACACACACACACACACACACACACACACACACACACACACACACA
>CABHPR010116195.1:0-10189 GCA_902168415.1 Peromyscus melanophrys | reverse complement strand
ACACACACACACACACACACACACACACACACACACACACACACACATCCGTCTATGAAGGCAGAACCTAGCAGCACGGGAAGGATCATAGGGACTAGGCAACTGTGAGCACCTGTCACTGAGGGTAAGCTGTGAGCCCTACCTGCGCAGGCTGTGGCACTACCTAGGACATCCAGCAGGTGGCTCAGCCTGGGCAATGTGCAGTAGTCTTATCTGGAGCCTCTGTCCCAACTCCTTGGTGCTGAGGAGAAAACTGAGGTTGGAGCTTCTTCTTCCCCTTGCACTTTGGGTAATCATTACTCAGTCCCATGTCTGAGGCTCGTGATCTCTGCTGGGGCATGGAAGCCATGATGAGCTGAAGCACCAGGGCCTCCTCTCCAAACTGTAGGTGCTGAGGGACGAGAGGGTGCTGCACTTTGGGGAGTGTCTGACCCCGGACATTGCTCACCTCACACCAGCACAGTGCATCTGTGCTACCCAGCACCTACTGACCAAGGTCCTCCAGGACAGATGCTGCCATGTGCCTCTTGTTTCTCCCAGCAGATTGGGAAACCCCTCGGGTCTACCTCCTTTGGGCACAGGCAGCCTGTCCTCGGGAAATGTTGTAGATTATTATTTTAAGGTGTGTTACTTTTGTTTATGTTGAATTTGTTTAACTCTGTGATGCTGTGTTACTGTGCCTGTCTAAAACACCTGATGGTCTAATAAAGAACTGAATGGCCAACAGCAAGGCAGGAGAAAGGGTAGGCGGGGCTGGCAGGCAGAGAGAATAAATAGAAGAAGAAATCTGGGAAAGAGAGAAAAGAAATAGCCAGAGAAGGAGGAGGACTCCAGGGGCCAGCCACCCAGCTACACAGCAAGCCACAGAGTAAGAGTAAGATTTACAGAAAGAAGTAAGAGAACAGGAAAAGCCAGAGGCAGAAGGTAGACAGGGTAATTTAAGTTTAGAAAAGCTGGCAAGCAAAAGCTAAGCTAAGGCCGGACATTTATAAGTAAGAATAAGCCTCCATGTGTGATTTATTTGGGATCTAGGTGGCGGGCCCCCCAAAGAATAAAGAGCCAAAAGAGCCCAGAGAGTAAAAATCAAACAACAGCAGGGGACAGCTTGTGATGCTGTGAGGTCTGCTTACTGAGTTCATTCACTGGCATCTTGCTTAAGCTGTGTGGCTTTGGGCATGGGCTGAACTTCTCTGAGCCTCTTTTCCTTCACTGCAATGTATGGATCATAACTGTCTCCAACACAGAGGGTCCCAGAAGGCCTGGCTGTGGGTATGTCCTCAGAGGCACTGGGGCCTCCACACAGGCACCTGAACAGCCTCTCCTGATCTCATTGGAGGATATGGTGGGTTGGGTTGTGAACAGTCATGTTGAGGTCTGATCCCAGGATCCATGAACAGGGATTTATTTAAAAGTAAGTTATTTACAGTTGTCACCAAGTAAGATAAGGTCATACTGGAGCAAGGTGACCCTAACATGATGGCTACAGGGAAATTCTAGGTTACAGGTAAAGCTGCTATGGAAGTAGAGATCAGAGTGACATGTTTTATTTTATTGGGGGGGGCAGGGTTTGAGACAGAGTTTCTCTGTGTAACACTCCTGGCTGTCCTGGAACTTGCTTTGTAGACCAGGCTGGCCTCGAACTCAGAGATCCACTTGCCTCTGCCTCCTGAGTGCTGGGATTAAAGGCGTGCACCACCACCGCCAGGCTAAGAGTGACATGTTTCAAACACTGCCTCAAAGGTCCTCAGGCACCTTCTCTGGACCCAATGCAATAAAATCAGCCAGCTAGCGTGACGAGTGTACAGACATCCCCCCTTGCGGTGAGTCACCGTAGGGAAGACTGAAAGCAACCCGCTGTGGGTCTGTAGGAGAAGCGATGCTGCTTCCTTTAGATGGAATATCATGGAGTCATCAAAAGTGATGGCCAGACACTGTAAAGTGCTTGTCCAGGGAACCAGCAATTTTACTTCCTAGAATTTATCCCAAAGATTTTTATGACAGAATGGATAAAGAAATAAGAAATCCGTTTTCATGGCTGTGAGGGGGGAAAAAAACCATTGTCGCCCCGAAGAGGAGACATAACACAAGGCTGATGAGAGATGCTGCCGGGCCTGGGCCTGGGAGCCGAGGTCCCTGGGAAGGATTATGGCTGCCACCTCCAGTGACCCGGGCGGAGGAAGCCCGTGGGATAAATCCCATCTCTGCCCGCTCAGCTTCTCCTGGCCAGGCCCACCTATAAGTCAAGAAGACAGAGTGCTCAGTGGTCTGGAGATGAGTAGGCTACCTAGGGCATGAGATGGGGAAAGGGGAGAATGGGATGTACTCTAGACAGGCAGTGGACCTGGCAGAGTGCACACTGGGGCCTGGCAGAGGGCACACAGGAGAGATGGCTGCGGCACCTAACCACAGACACAAGTGTGTCAAGTTCCAAAATGACACAGTTTCTAGTTTTCTTTTGAGACAGGGGCTCATGATCCCAGGCTGGCCTCAAATTTGCTTTGTAGCTCAGGTTGGCCTTGAACTCTTTAGCCTCCTGCCTCTACCCCCTGAGTACTGGGATTATAGGTATGCACCACTATGCACAGTTTATGTGGTGCTGGGTGTTGAACCCAGGGCCTTGTGTATCCTAGGCCAGCACTCTACCCACTGAGCCATGTCCTCAGCCCCTATTATACTTTTTATTGCTTGACTATTTTGCAACCTCTATGTGTGGTTATTTTGTAATAAATAAGATAATGTTGCAAGAGAAGGTAGTTTAACTGAGATTCCCCACACCCTGAGGACTAACAGGGTAAGGCAGAAGGGGGGTCCTCTCTGATCTCTCCCCACACTGGGTCCTGTGTCTCAGGGCTGTGGCCTCACCTTTGCCTAGGCTCTGCCTTTGCCTAGAATGCCCTCATTGCTCCTGTCCACGAGGCAGGAGTGTCTGGGCAGGGCCCCAGGGCCGAGGGCAGAAAGGCCCGTGGTAACAGTCTGGACTTCTTGCCAGCCAGCCTCAGGCCCGGCCATGGCTGTGCTTACTCATGACTGGCTGATACCTCTACCTCTGGGCCAGGCCAGCATGACTCATCCTGCCAGGACTTTCAGGAAAACAGCTGGGCAGTGGGGGGCAAGAGGAGCCTGTCCATCAGAGTCAGAGGTTTTTCTGGGCAGCTGGACCCTAGGGGCATGCCAGGCATAGAACAACCTCCTTGTTCCTTAGCCTCCAGCATAGGGCCAGCAGCCTGGTATGAACTAAGCCCAGGCCTGCTTCCTTCCAGGTAGAACAGAAAGGCCAACATTAGGGGGGTATGGCTTAGTTAGCAGAGTGCTTGCCTAGTGTGTTCAAGGCTCTGGGTTCAAATCCCAGTACTGCATAAACCAAGTGTGGTGATATTTGCCTGTAATCCCAGCACTCAGGAAGTAGAGGCTTGAGAATCAGAAGTTGAAGGTCAGCTTCTGCTACATAACAAATAACTATAGGGGACTCTTCAATAAATAAAGGAGGGAGGAGAGGAAGGGAAGAAAAAGCAGATCACCAGCCCACTGATCTGTGTGGAGCACACTGGGTGGACCAATGCCCAGAACCACATGGACCAGGAGCTTTTCTTTTCTGGAACTCAATTTGAATATCAGACTGGCCTCGAACTTACATCGATCCATCTACCTCTGCCTCCGAGGGCTGGGATTAAAGGTGTGCAACCACTACCACTCGGTAGAACTTTTATTTTCTTAAGATTTATTTTATGGGGGCTGGAGAGATGGCTCAGTGGTTAAGAGCACAGACTGCTCTTCCAGAGGTCCTGAGTTCAATTCCCAGCACCCACATGGCACCTCACAACTGTTTGTAACTCCAAGATCTGACATCCTCACACAGACATATATGCAGGCAAAACATCAATACACATAAAATAAAAAATAAAGAAAAATTTTTAAAAAAGATTTATCTTATGAGTGTTTTGCCTGCATTTCTGTATGTGAACCACATGTATAGCTGGTACCTCTGGAGGTCAGAAGAAGGTGTCCAAGCCCCTGGAACTGGAGTTACCAACTGTCGTGAGCTATTGTGTGGGAACTGAACCTGGGTCTTCTGCAAGAGCAACAAGTGTTCATAATCACTGAGCCATTTCTCCAGCCCCTGGACCAAGAGTTTTAAAGGTTCCCACAGCTCAGCAGAGGACATGGATGGGCTGGGTCCCTGTCCAGTTCCCACTGGAGCAGAGCTTCTCTGTGAACTTAGAAAAAAATCATCCCCTCGTCTTCACCAGTCTTGAACGAGTGCCCACGGGCCCTGGGCTCCGGGATTTACTTCCAGCTGTGGCTTTGCCATATACATAGGACATGGTCACAGTAGCCACCACAGTGGAGTGGGACTTTATGGTCACAAGTTCTTACCTCCAGCCCCCAGGCAGGTGCTGCAGTCATCTCCACTTCACTGAGGATAGAGCCCAGGGTTGGCAAGTCCCTCACTAACCCAGGCCCCAGCATGGGAACAGCAGATCTGGGCTTCCATCCCAGGTCTGTCTTTCCATCCTAGGTCTGTGCACCCTGGGACTTCTGCAATGAGAGGCCAGCCTAGGATACATAGTGATGCCCTGTACCAAAACTATCACTGATTTACCTACCCATCTGTCCATCCATCCACCACCCACCCTTCTACCGGTGAATCTACCACTTCCATCTTTCACCCACCCGTGAACTCTCCACTTCATTAATTTCTTCACTCACTGTTGTGATTAAATACCCAACAAGAACGACCTAAGGAAGAAAGAATTTATTTTGGGTCACAGTTTGAGGGTGCAGTCAATCATGGTGGGGAAGGCATGTGAGGCAGCATCCATCCACCTATTCATCCATCCATCCATCTATTCGCTATCCATCCATGAGCTATCTACCCACCCATCCACTACCCATCACCTATCTACCAACCTAACCATCTTACCTTTAATGTGTTACGAATATTCCCTTCAGTAGCTCAGAATGCATACCACTAACAAGATTGTATTTTGTCTTATTTTTTTCGTCCGTATGGGAGTTTTGCCTGTGGGTATGTCTGTGCACTATGTGTATGCCTGGTGTCTGTGGAGACAAGAAGAGGGCATCTGATCACCTGGCCCTGAAGTCACAGACAGTTGTGATCCCCCATGTTGGTGTTGAGAACTGGACCTGGATCCTTTGGAAGAGCAATCTTAACCACGGAGCCATCTCCCCAGCACCACTAACGAAACTTTAATAACTTAGAAGTATAAATTTACTTCTAGAAACAATGGTCAAATCTTGCCTCTCTGGTCTCTCCCATGCTGATCCTGCAGCTCCAGGCTGGGAGATCCCAGGCTGAGACCCAGCAGGGAGGGCCCTTATCTTCCTCCTTCAGTAGCGAGTGGGGACAGAATTGAGTGGGCATCTCAGTTCGCTGGAGGGCTTTCGTGGGACAACCCCTCAGTGGGAGCCCACTGTTGCTTTTCTGCCTGAGATCTATTTATATTCCACCTCCCCGCATACGCAGCCAGCGCTGGTTCTGCTGCCCAGCTTACAACCTCAGGCCAGCAGCTCCCAGACAGCATGCTTCCATCACAGGAAGCAAACAGACAAAGACTGAGACAACCCTGCGGGGGTGGGGAGGCATAATCCAGAGCAGGGACTGAGCTGCTTCAGGTCTCAGCCTTGACGTCATCGATATTTTGGGCAAGATAGCTCTTTGTGGTAACAGTGACCTGTACACCAAAGTGATGACCTCCAGCTACCACAGAATGTCCCTCAGGGAAGGAGCGCTCCACCTAAGGACCTCTAGACGAGAGGAAATCCAGGCTCACTTCTGTCTTGAACGCCTGTGACTTGTCCCCTCCCCAGGGGACCGCCACTTCAGCTCTCACTGTTCACAGAAAGCAGATAGGCTTCTTGGTTCACAGGACTACATCCTTGTTGTTGCTATGGAAACCAGGGATTTTCTTTGCCTCCTCTTTCTCCTTTGCTCGCCTCATTTATGTGTTCTCTTAACCAGCAAGTCCCGGGTGTGGATCCCAGGGGAGTGTAATACAAACAGGCTTCCTAACAATGGTCTGACCTAGAACCGGTTGAGAATTAAGTGAGAAGATGGCAGGGAAGGCAGGATTAGGATGCCCCAGGTCACCAGCTCCGAGAACTGGGCCAGCACGGGTAGCTAGGGCGATGGGGGCAGATGCAGAGGGGATAGGCTGATGCTGCAGGTGACTGTCACCACCACAGAACGGAGGGTGAGGACACCACCTTTGAGGTCCACACCCTTGGTGGGAAAGTCTAACCAGAGGTTGATCGAGAAGGAAACAGAGTGGGAACCTGGGAGACCAGAAGTGTGGGGCTAAGCAGTCTGGAGCTAGAGGGTAGAGCCTGACCCAGACACAGGAGGGCTGGAGGAGAAACAGAAGGGCAGGGTCATGTCTACTGGGAGAGGAGCAAGGTGTACGGGAGGTGTGGCATGCTTTATAAGGATAACATGTCTTCTAGAGGAGAGATCAGGTTTACAGGGCCACGTTGGGGGTGTGGTCATTGTCCTGGGGAGAGGGCCAAGTTTACAGGGTGAAGACAGGTCTCCTGGGTACTGGGCTAAATTGAGAGGATGGCCAGACCTCCTGTGATAGGCTCTTTCCTAGGGTAGGAGCCAGCCTTCCTGGGGGCTAGGCTAGCCCCAGTGTTGGTAGAAGCCAAGCTCAGGGGTGGGGTGAGGCCTCTAGAATAGCATCCTGCTGGCCATCCTGCTGGCTTTCCATCTGGTTGTCCCTGGGCTACCTCTGTGCACCAGACTTAACTATCTGGCCCAAACCATGGCTGACACATTTGCTAAGAGAGAAAAGGGCTGGGGTCCTCTCCGTGGGGGGTTGGACAAGCCTACTCAGGCTGGCTTTACATGCACAGGGGCTGCTGAGGGCAGCCCCTCAGAGGAAGGCCAAGCACCTTATTAGGTGGAAAAGCAAGGACCAAAGAGCAGCTGCTGCTGCTGGGCTGTCATTTGGGTAAAAAGAGAAACTTCTAGTATTTTCTGCATCCGGAGACTGGTCACATGACACATCTCTGGGGAGTCTGGGACCCCAGAGAGCCTCAGAGGAGCCTCACACTTTATCTTGTCTTTCCTTCTTTCCTAATTTTTTCTTTCCTCTCCCCCTTTCTTCCTCCCTCCTACTCAGTCCTTTCTTTTAAAGCAGGGTCTCCCTAGGAAACCTAGACTGGTCTCGAGCTTGCAGCAATTCTCCTGCCTCAGCCTCCTGAGTGCTGGGATTAACCCCATACACACTTATCCCACTTAGATATGGCCAGCCCTGGCCAAGCCAGCAAGTCCACAGTGGCAAGAAGGACTTCAGCTGGCTCCTGTACTCAAGGTTGCCAGCAAGCTCCTCCACCAAGGTCCAGAGGCCGTAGAGGGACTGCAGCCCATGGACCAGGGGCCACCTAGCTGTCCCCTCCCCAAGTGTAGCCCCTGCACTGGTCTGTTGCAAGCTAGCCCTGGTCTTGCTTGCTCTGAGCATGCTATGGGGGCAGGATGTAGGCAGAACTAGCAGGGAGGAGGTCCAAGGCAACAGGGCTGTCCCTTCCTGGCGGGAGGATGGGGCTGTGCCAGGTGCCAGGTGAAGCAGCAGATGGTGACTGAGGGGGGTGTCAGTCTAAGAAGGAATGAGGTAGCCTGTTACCAGTTCATGTTTGTTAGTGGCTGAGCAGGCCTGGGGACAAGGTCAGGGCTTATGGTTGCCCGTGTGATAAACTGGCTAACCTTGTCTGCATAGCAAACGTTCCTTGATGCCCCCTATAAGCCCAGAGCTTATCCTCAAACCTGCCCATGCTTCTTGGTCGCTTGTTTCAGGCAGCACTTGAGCTCCATCACCTTGCAGGTCTGGCAGCTGCAGGGCCCACAACTGCATTTGCAAACAAACGCCCAGGTGCTCAGATGCTGGAAGCCGGTGGCTGTCTGAACACTCACTTTCAGGCACAGTTTGCAGGGTGCTTGCTGTGGTCAGGCCCCATTCTGGATCTTGTCACAAATGACATTCTATTTGGTCCCTGAGTGATTACCGCTGCTGAGATGACATTGCCAGTACCCTGCTTCGCAGCAAAGCAAGTGAAACCCAAGATGGGAAGTGCCTGGAGCAGGTTTGTTCGGGACAGCCTGGCTACTCTGTCACGTTCATCTTGAAAGCCACTTGAAGGCCTGGTGTTGCTGTTCCCTGGGGACGGGTGGGGAAGATGAGGCCTTAGGGGTTGGGCAGTTCCCTGAGTCTCAGACTTCCAGGTCCTATCCCTCTACCATGAACCCTGGGTTTCTGGCCTCAGAGAACTGGAACTTGGCCAAGTGCCAGGGACTCAGTGATGCTCCTGCTTGAGGGAACAGGGTAAATCCTTCCCCATCTTGGGCCTCCGTCTGCCCACCAGCAGAGAATGGGATCCAGGGAACTCCAGCTTTGAGCTCTGGGGAAGCTGGGATGGCTAAAAAACGATTACCCTATCATCTCCTTTGAGCATAACTCCTCAGTCCTGCACCCTAATCTTGTGGCTCAGTCAGAGCTGTGAGGGAATCTGGATTCTGGAGCCAGGAGCCTGGTCCATTGAGACCAGCTATCCTGTCTAAGGACCACAGAGGTTCCTTGTGTCAAGGAAGGGAAGGGATTGTTCTAGAGAAGCCAAGGCTAATTGGACTAGCACAGGGCTTGAGCCAAGTGTCAAGGTTGGCTGTCTTTCTGTCTGTATACCACTCTCCTCTGAGTCTGATGACCCACCATGATGGGAGTTTACTGTTGGTTAGCTGAGGATCCCCTCATTCACTTATTCACACAATGACGGGCACTGAGGAGTCTTACAGTCTGACACTGTGGGCTCAGGGCTGCAGACACAGCTCACTCAGTAAGTGAGCCATTTCAGGATGAGACCCTGAGTTTAATGTCCAGCACCTACACACTTCTCTTTGCCTCCCTTCTGCAAGGACCCTGTGGTGACTCTGGGTATCACCAGACAACCCAGAATCACTCCCTGTCTTAGGGTCACAACGTCTATAGGTTATGATGTGGGCATCCTGGAGGCCATTGTTCATCCGATCACACCCAGCTCTGCACCGATCCTTCCTTTGACATATACTGCAGGCAACCAGAGAATGATCTGGGATGGTCACAGCCTGTTCTACTAGCTGTTTTGGATGAGGCCTGGAAGGAGGCTCTATCTGTGAAAAGCTGTGTGTATAATGGGATGAGGCCCTCAGGGAAAGCTTCATCCAAGGGGTCCTTGGAATGTGCCCTCAGCTGATACCTGGTCCTGCTTCTGTGAGCTTTGCTGGGGGTGGTTAATGTCCTGGTCCCATGTGACATGAGACTCTGAGTTCCATCTGTGAAGTGGGCACAGCAGCAGATCTCTCTGCCCACTGAGAGAAAGGAGACAGAGCCTGGGAAGGATATGTCCCTGGTAGGGCCTCCTGGTTCCCAACATCTGGGTGGGTGCTCTTCCAGGAGCACCTTTCCAAACATTTGGGTTCACCACAGGCTGGCTGTTCAGGGTGGTTCACAGCGAAAGCCTCAAAGACTGTATCACCTAGCCAGGAGCAGTCCTGTGTCTGTGGTCACAGCTGTGTCTGTGGTCACAGCTACTTGAAGAGCTATGACAAGAGGGTTCCTCGAGTTCAGGAGTTACTCCCAACTCAAAACTCAAAAAAGGAGAGAGGCTGGGAAGATGACTCCGTTGGTATGGTGCTTGTCTTGCAAGTGTGAGGACATGAATTTGATCTCCTGGACTCATGTGAAATGAGCCGTGTGTGGTAGTGCACATATGTAATCCCAATGTTAGAGAAGCAGAGACAGGGGATTGCTGGGGCTCCCTGGCCATCTTTTTTTTTTTTTTATGTGTATTGGTGTATGTCTGTGTGAAGGTGTTATAGATCCTGGAGTTAGATCCTGGAGTTATAGAGTGTTGTGAGCTACCATGTGGGTTCTGGGAATTGAACCCAGGTCCTCTGGAAGAGCAGTCAGTGCTCTTAAGTGCTGAGCCATCTCTCCAGCCCCCTCCTTCACTGCCCATCTTAGCCTAATTGACCAAGCCCAAGGTCAGTAAGAAAGTCTGTCTCAAAAAATTAGGTGGGCGGCTCCTGAAGAATGGCACGGGGTTGTCTTCTGACGTCCAAAGGCATGTGCACATATGTGCACCCCCACATAAAGACACACACACACACACACACACACACACACACACACACACACACACA
>CABHPR010116193.1:0-21797 GCA_902168415.1 Peromyscus melanophrys | reverse complement strand
GTGTGTGTGTGTGTGTGTGTGTGTGTGTGTGTGTGTGTGTGTGTGTGAATGCATGCATAAGCACGCCATGGCCCATATGTGGAGGTCAGGGGACAACTTTCAGAGTCAGGTCTCTCCTTGCAGGTTCCTGAGATTGGATTTCGGTTATCAGAAGCACTGGGAGCCATCAAGCTGTGCGGCCAGCCGGGGTTGTGCTGCTGTTTCAATGTACCTTCTCACTGTACTTGTGCCTCTGGTGCCTTAAGCACGGTGTATTTGGGGTGACATGTTCAAGGAAGTGAGAAGCTTCGCCAGACAAGTAAATCATCCGCAGTGACTCCTCTTTACAGACCCTGCAGCCGCCATCGATAGTGGAGATGATCTTCGGAGCACCTGAGACACTCAGATCGTTATCTCCGGTTTACACGGGACACTCTCCAGCTAAACCACAAAACCACGACTGCAAGCTCAGCACCCGTGTTCTTGTCCTTGGGTACTTCTCTGCAGACACAGACGTCCTGTAAACCCAATGCATGGATGGCCACATTTCTTTGGTTGATTTACTAGAATTTTAGGACGGCTTTTATTCTGTCTAGATTGTATTCTGTGAAGGGGGCTGGCATGATCTTTATACAAATTTGATCAGGAAATAAAAGAAGTCACATTCAGGTTTTTTTTTTTTTTCTTCTTCTCTGCTTTCCAGTGTTACCACCCACCATACCCTCCAAGGGTATCGCTCCTCTGGTACTTGTAGCAGAATCTAGCAGATGCTCCCCTGTGCTCTTAAGAACACAGGTGAAGATGGGCATGGTGATGGACACCTTTGATGCTGGTGTTCAAAAGGCAGAGGCAGGAGGATCTCTGTGAGTTTAAGGCCAGCCTAGACTACATAGCAAGTTCCAGGTCAGACAGGGGCGCAATGAGACACTGTCTCAAACAAATACAGGAGAGGAAACAAAAAAAAAAAAACAAAACCCTAAAACAACAACAACAACTACAGGTGAAGCCAGAGTGGTGGCTCAGGCTTGTCATTTCAGCCCTCAGGAGCTGAGACAGGATGGTTACAAGTTCAAGGTCAGCCTGAGCTACATGGTGAGGGCATCGTAAAATACCACCACTGGTGAGAAAGGTTGTTCATCTCAGGAGACTCAACTTAGTAGATCTTAATGGACATCCACAAGCAGGTCTCAGAGGCACAGGCTGGGTGAGAGAGATTGGGAGCGAGGTGCCAGGAGAGAGCCAACACACATTATTGCCTGAATAAGTGATATGATGGTAAGTTCACAAAAGATTCTGTGTGGTGTGCATGCACATGTGTGTTCACGTTCCTGTAGAGGCCAGAAGAGAGCATCAGATCCCCTGGAGCTAGAGTTACAGGTGGTTCATGGGTGCTGGGAATTGAACCTGGGTCTTCTGCAAGAGCTGCCAGCTTTCTTACATGCAGAGCTATGCTATCTATCCTTCCAGGCCTCTGGATAGTAACGTTTTAAGAAACAATGTAACAAAGACTTTGAAAAGTAGATGTTACTGCACACATATGGTTGTCTTTGTCAATAGTAAAATACCTTCTAGAGGATTCATGAAAGTGTATTCTTAGGGGCTCCGGGTTTAGATTATGCCTTCTAGAGAATTTGTAAGGGCGCACTCTTAATGGCTGAGGCCGTAGTTCAGTGGCTTCGCACAGTGTCATGCCCTGGCTCCAATCCTCAGTGCCACAGACGGAGAAAAGTCAATTTACTTTCTAAATCAGGAGCAGAAATTGACTTGAAAAATACCTTGTGAGCGTATTTTGAGTTGCAAATTTATTGACATCTAACTATGTGGCTTCTAAAAATAGAAGTGTATTTCAAAGCACAAAAAGATGGGCCCCGAGTCTTGGCCATTCGAAGGATGCTAAGGAAGACCGCTGTGAATATCGTCCTTGCTAAGGAAGACTGCTGTGAACATCGTCCTTGCAGACTCTGGTGGAAGCTTGAACAGCTCTCCGCAAGAGGACAGGAAGTAAAATGTGTGCCTCAACACACATCCTGGCTCCCAATTTGCAATTGACATGATTGAGTTTAATCTTTAGGAAAAGCTCATACCCCTAAGGGACTATCTTTGCTTCTCCGCCCTTCACAAGATCAACTCGAGTTCTTTAGCTGTATAAAAAGGCTGAATTTCAGGTGATATCAGAAAGCTAAATTCTTTTGGCTTTTTGAAAGGTTAAAAAAAATTATAAAGTTACAATGCTGACTTCATTCTTTGTAAAATTTAAAATTATTTTTACTTAAGGATAACGTAACATCAAGAATATATTCTAGTTATCCATATTACTGCTTCTACAGCTGCATGTCACTGTCCACATCCCCACATCTATATTTACAGATAATAATGACATTTAGATATATATGGAGTTCATCTCAAAAAGGAAACTTGACAACACAGCTTTTAAAATATCTACATCTGGGCTGGAGAGATGGCTCAGAGGTTAAGAGCACTGACTGCTCTTCCAGAGGACCTGTGTTCAATTCCCAGCATCCACATGGCAGCTCACAACCGCCAGTAATGCCAGTTTCAGGGGATCCGACACCCATGGCAAAACACCAATGCACATAAATAAAAATAAAATTAATAATAAATAAAAACTTATTTTAAAATAAATAAATAAAATATCTACATTTCAGAAAACATTTTTTCACTTGTTTTGGTTTTATCCCCGCCCCCCACAGCACCATTGTCCTTTTCTTCCACCTATCTGGATTTCCTTTATTTCTGACCCCCTCTGCACCTTTTCCAGGGGTCAGGGCTCTCTCACACACACACTCACTCTCTCCCTCCCTCCCTCCCTTCTACCCTCCCTCCCTCCCTCCCTTTGGGGCCCAGGCTGCCTCCATCTTAGCGGTAATTCTCTTCGGCCTCCAGAATGCTGGGGTCACAGGCATGTGCCACCACGCCCCACTGTGAACCAACCTTTAAACATAACTGCCCCCCCCCACTGTGTGTGTGTGTGTGTGTGTGTCCGTCTGTCTCTATCTGCCTATCTTAATCTCCAGGCTGGTCTTGAACTTACAATCAGCCCACCTCCTCCTCTGGAGTGCTGGGCTGGCAGGCAGTATGCACCAATCAATCATGATTTGTTCAGTTATTCTTCCCATTGACAGGCACACAATGCCTTTCCTTCTGCACGATGGCAATACTTAATCATCTTGGTATACGACTTTTTCTCTTTTGGTCCAGACGTTAAGACCATCTGGCCAAATGAGTGTTCAAATTTAAATACTTGCAGCTAGCTTCCGATTTCTGGCTTACCTAAGTTACTCTCACATTCCCAACCAGGAGCGTAACTTCTTTCTCGTGTTCTAACCTTGGGGACTTCTAGAAGCGGCGTCCTGCCTTGCAGTTTTCATCCGTACTTTAAGTTCTTGAGTACCTATGTTGATTTGTGTTTCTGTGGCTACTAGCTAAAACACCTGTTTAGGGGCCAAGTGAATTTGTTTTGTTTCTATTTTTTCGATCTACTTATGAGTGTTTTGCCTATGTGTACATATGTGCACCATGTGTGTGCCTAGTGCCCAACAGAGGCCAGAAGAGGGTGTTGGGTCCCCTCCATCTGGAGCTACAGTTGGGAGCTGCCACGTAAGTGCAGGGATTGAACCTGGGTCCTCCAGAGGAGCAAGTACTCTTGCTTACTGAGCCATCTTTCTCTCTCTACCTCGTTTTGTGTTTTTAGAGAGGGTCTGTCTGTGTAGCCCAGGTTGGTCTGAAACTCACTTGGAAGGCCAGGCTGTCTTAGCCTCCCTGGTGCTGAGGATTGTAGGTTGTATGCCCCACAAGTGATCTACATCTGTTGCCTTCAACTGTCTGGTTCTATCTTTTACATATTTCTTTTGGATTGTCAACCCTTAATAAGAACCTAAGAACTCTTAATACTTTACAGCTACTTATCTTTTTATCTTGTAGTTTATTTCTCTAGATCTGGCTTTGCAGTACCTTTTACTCAAGATTTATATATTTTATCTCAGTATATATTTAAATATTTTATCTCAAGTATCAGCTAAGATCCCCTTGACCTCTAGGCTTTACTCTCAACCTCATAGACTTCCAAGGTGTTTATTGCTTAAATAAATTTGGAGAAGTCATTTTTTTTTTCATGACACAGAGATTTTCATTTTGTGTATGTGGTGCACACTTGCCATAGCCACGTGCGGTGACCAGAGGACAATTTGATTCTCTCTCCCACGGGAGTCCAAGGCATCGAACTCAGGTCACGCAGCCTTTGCTTGCTGAGCCATCTTGCTGGTCTTGAACTTTTCGGTGGTTTGTGTGTTCGATGCCAGTGTCTTATAGTAACCAAATCTACTTCTGAACTCGTCTTCTCTGCTGATAATGTTTTTTTCCCTTTCACTTATTTCAAGATCAGAGTTGAAATGTATTACATTAATATGGAGGAACTAATGTTTTTGTCTCCCTACTAATATTGTCCATGAGTTGACTTATGCTCTTCACTGTTTCATAACATGTTAGCTTTACAACTTGACCTTTACAGTTTTCGCTGCAAGGGTGGCACCCTGGCCTGAACAGGAAGTCTCAGGAAAAGGCAGTGTGGTGTGTCTGTCGGCTTCCCCTTTTTGCTGGTTTGTTCCACTGATGCAGACTCCGCTGCCATCCTTTTTGACATCACAGAACCTGGCTTCTTCAGCCTTTCCCATGCATGTACTGAGGACCAGTGATTTCTCAGGAGTCTCCAGGCCTGCAGCCGCGGCATCCAGCCTCAGGAGCTGAGCAGCCACTGGGTTCTGGAAGCTTCTCCAGCAGAAAGCTAGTCACTGTTGGAGGTACTACCCTGGTTCTACTGAGTAAGCAGTCTAATAAACCCTCACGGTCAGTTCTGCCCTCTAAAGAATCCCAGCTGATGCAGAGGCCCATCAAGAGAACCTTTCGGTTCCTAAAATGTATTACCTTTCCTTTTCAGAGTACAATAAAGCAGTCAAGCCATCTGTGACTGACTCCACTGTTCCCTAAAGAGTTTTAGGAGTAACTGGAATTAAAAACAACAACAACAAACCCTGTAATAGCCTTGCAAAGATGGACAGTGTCCACCTGACAATCCTGACAGAGGTGGAGACGGTGGCACTGAAAACGTGTCAGCTTCCCAGGGCTGACGCGCTTGGTGCATGATATCCGCCGTCTGAATGACATCCTGAGACCAGTGCTTTATTTTTTCTTAAACAAGGGTCCAGGGCACCCAAGCCCATACATCGGCACCTGTCATCAGCCACATCCTGTCTAGATGCCCTGGCCAGAAGAATATCCTGTGCTGGTTCAGAGCGAGTGGGGAAATGCATGGTGGGTGGATGCCACTTCCTCCTTCCAGGAGGTCCTCTAAATGTTGGTGTAATACGATGAGTGAAATGTTAGTGGCTAACAGCATTAAAGTCTCTGGTTGATTTCTTCTTTAAAGACATGGTCTTACTCTGTCCAGACTTGCCTCCAACTCCCAAGAGCTCAGCCTGCTTCTGCAGTGCTGGGATTAAAGGTGCACCCCAACACATCTGACTCCAGTTCAGATTTCATGAGGTCCACACCATGTTTTCCTGGAGTTGAACTACTCAGCAAAGCAGCAAATACCTGTGTGTGTGTGTGTGAGGTATGCCTTTTAAGTCAGGCATGGAATAGAGAGAGAACATAAGAAAAGGATACCTCCTCCCCTGCCCATCAATGCCTGAGGCAGGTGGGAGAGCAGGACCTGCACCTTGCCTGGGCAGCACGACAGTCAGTCCTCTTGGCAGAGGTGAGCCAGCCCTGAAGCTACGAGCATGGGAGAGCTGCCTCCTACTCCCATCAAGGCCTGAGGCAGGTGGGAGAGCTAGTCTTCCCTCTCATCAGCTGCAGCACTCAGGAGAGCGGACCCCTACACCTCACCTGAGCAAAACAGTAGAGCTGGCCCTGAGAGCCAGCCCCGAGGGTGTGAATGCCAGAGAACTGGCCCCACCCCTGACTCATAGCTGCAATGCATGAGCTAGCCAGGGCAATGCAGGAGAATGCAGGTGGTGAGGACAAGGGAGCTGGCAGGCGGACCAACCCTCCAACTATCCAGGCCCAGAAACAGGTTTATGAGTTGGCCCACTCCAACATCCATCCACCCCATCCGTGATCTGCTGGAGCACGTGAAGGGATGGGTCCTGCAAACCGTAAGCTGCAGGATCTCCATGACACAGGCAACAACAGGATAACCAAGAGGAGTCCCAGTGAGGGCCCAGCATCGATAGTGTAAGTGGAAACCAGAGGCCTCGAACCAGACCAATGACTCTTTGCAATGAACACTTGCAAGTAAAGATACGTGGATGAAAGGGTTTACTGTGTGACTCACTGCGTCACGCTACGGTTTCCGTGATGACACTGATTTTTGTTTTCCCCTTCTTTTTTCTCTTAAATTTTATTTCATTTTTGGGGGACGTTGCAAGAGCAGAGAGTGGATATGAAGGGACAGAGGAATGAATGGGATAGAGATGCATGACATGAAGACACAGAAGAATAAAAAAGAAAGTTTTTTGTTTTTGTTAAAGAATACTCCTAAGAATCAAAGTGGGCTGTAAGCTGAGGGAAGAGTCCAAAGCTGAGATCATCTAATTCCTTCACTCCCTCCTTTCTGGAGTATTTACAGAGGATCAATGCTATTGTCTTGGGCAAAAGGTTTAGCATGGAGCCCCACCTGTAACCCCCCCTTCTCCTCTGTGACAGGTTTTGATGTTCTCAAGGCTGGTGTCCTTCTATTTCTCCCTCCTGAGCACTAAGATTTCAGGCCCATGACACTATACCCAGTTTACCTCATTTCTTAAAATACCCCGCCCCCGCACAAGCAGCAGGGTACTTTTAGAATTAAAATCTTGCAAATAAACACCACCATTCAGGCTCTAAAGTTCTTTTCTACCATGGAGCGAATGTCTGATGGGGTAGTGACTCATGGATGCCTCACCTAATCCTAGGATTGCTCAGAATACCTGCAGAGCAGTTTAGACCCAGGACTGCCCGAGGTGCTTCTGACCTTTAGGGAGGTCTGCTGACAATGGCCCCCAAAGGTTATGCTGGCACCCCACATCTCAAACCTCTGATGTTACCTGCAGATGCAATGAGAGGTTTGCCAGATTATCTTGGATTATGCAGCTGGACTCTGAATGCCATCACAAATATCTTTATATGCCCAAGAATGGGCTCTCTTCTAGCACCCTCACTGAGTGTGCAGGCCTGCTGACATTCTGATTTGGGAACATGAGAGATCACGTCTCTGGCTTCAGTCACCACAGCTGTTAGAACATCCCTACTGTTCAGGACACAAATACATCTTTTCCAGAGACTTAGACAAATAGAGGTATAGTTCGTTATAAAAACCCAGTTAATAATCTATCTCTAAAACATTTCTGACAACGTACCAAAGTATCATTTAAGAAGAGTAAAAGTGGGTACATGATGGGGAAGGTTTGTGGAAGAATCTTAAATGTCACATCTGTGGCGGTGGCTTGTACTGGGGTAGCTGGGACACAGGTCAACTTGGACGTCTGCTAATGCTAGCCCCCAGGGCACTTGGCCGGTAGAGATACACACAGGCCTGGAACCTAAAGAGGACGGCATTTCCAAAACCGTCCCATCATTTCCTTAGATTAACAGTCAATTCCCCACCAGGATGTATACGAGCGCAGGAATGGTGACGTGTGTGGTGAGAGATGACAATCGCGACTGCCACCTCCTCTGCCATCAATCTACCCTCGTAATCCAACCCTTCCATCCCAAGCCTGCTTCTACCAGGTCTCCACACTTAGTTCTTAGGAAAATAAACTTCACCCACACTTATGAGTCATGGCAACTGTTCAAATGTGGCTATCTAGAGAAGACAGGCATCACTTGACATAAAACCACCCTTCCCTGGGTTTTTTTTATGTAGACGTAACTACAGCTCCTTGTCAGCTTACTTTATCTCCATTGGTGATCAACCCCTTAGCTCCACACCATCCTCAGACATCGCATTTCTTTCCCTGAGCCTTGACACCCAGGCCATTCCAGTGGATCTCAACTCGTGGACGGCGACCCTCTAGCTCCAAAAAAATTATGATTCCTAACAGTAGCAAAATTACAGTGATGAAGTAGCAACGAAAATAGTTTTATGGCTGGGGTCCCCACAACATGAGGAACTATATTAAAAGGTCGCAGCCTTTGGAAGGTCAAGACCCAATCGGTTAACTAATTCTCTTAGTTTTTTGGGTTTCCCCTCTATCAGAGCAATATTCCCAAGTCACTTCAGGGTGAAGTCTAAGTCAGCCATCACTCTTTCCTGGGTATCTTCCACACAGCTGTCTAGTCTGCTGCTTGTCCCTGGGGCAACTGCGTTCTCTGTAGCGTGCTCACGTGACTACGAGCCTTCCATGTGGTAGTGGATTTGACTGGTCCTTCCCACTGATGAGTAACTGACTAAACTTGTTAGCAGACACCAGATCTACCTTAGCATTTCTTCCCCAAACCTAGAGCACGTTACAAGTTTGACAGTAATAGTTCCTTCTTCTGAAATTTGTACTCACAGGGGACACACACTACCACACTATAAATAGAAATCCGAATGGGTAATCGGCAGATGACAAGCCCATGAAAGGCTTTTTGTTCTCTGCCTATTTAAGAACTGCTGTAACCTTTTAACTGAAGGAGACACGTTACTCACACAGCAATCTTCAAAGATCAGTGTGTAGTTTCCAGAGACCTCAAATGCTGAAGATGCTGCAGAGCCAAAGGCTGCAGATGAACAGTTACCTCACTTACCAACAACAGTGAGGAAGACAAAGGCTAACCCAGGTCCATCGTAGGTGCACAGTAACTTAACTACAGTTTAAAATACACTTGTCCTATAAACCACGAAGTGGAAGCACACTGACAGTTTGAGAGAGATAAACCTATAAACAATTACTGTTAAGGTAGTAGGAATATCAATTACATTTCCACTTGCCAGTCTCTGTGCATGCTAGTCAAGCACACCGAGCCACACCCCCGGCCTTGGGGTCTACACTCAATGAGGACACACAGGAAAGGAGCTAAAAAGAACACTTGTGGCAATGACATGTCTGTCATTCAATCTAAGATAAAACGATTAAAGGAAGAAAGCAAAAATTTCACAATGGAATTTTTAATGTCAATTTATGATAAACAGTCTATGTTTATCTATTTAATCGGAAAACAAAAAACACAAAACAACCCTGAACTAGAGTAAAAACCAAACAGCTGCTTAGGGTCTGAAGAGAGCGCTCAGTAGGAGGTACGGTGCTCATCATGCAGCTGTGGTGGCCAACTGTGATCTCAGCGCAGGGCAGGGAGGCAGAGATAGGACCCAGACAAGGCAGCTAGCTAGACTAACAGGACCTGGGAGCTTTGGTTTCAACTGAGAGATCTTGGCATGATACAGAAGGTAGGGAGTGATTTTGGAAGACACCCAACATAGATCTCTGGCCACATACCGGAACACACCAAGTGCATCCATACACATGCGAACATGCATCACACACACAGGCTTTTAAAAAAGCAAGACCCACAAGCTTTTATCGTTCTTACAAAAGCACACGAGAAAATGGTTTTCTCCTAGAGTCCGGCTTCCTCAACTATTCTCGGAAACAAGAGTAGGGGACTCAGTCTCCTGTCCTTTTCCTATCTTCCTATGATTTCTTCGAACCCCCAGGGAAGTCCAACTACATGTTATTTCCATACCTTGGATGCAGCTTCTACTTTCGTACAAGAGAAATGGTCTTTATATAACCATAGCCTACTAGAGTTCAGCAGCTGGATAAAGCTGACCTACAGGACTGCATAACCATTAATCCCCAGGAATGCTGTTAGCACCCTCATTTAGCAGAGGGAAGGCTGGGGGTGCAGCTCAGATGATGGAATGTGAAGTCTTGGGTTACGACAAAGGGTACCTAACCATGGTCACATGGGAGGGAATGAGAGGGGCAGGATTAAAAACCCAGAAAACCTATTTCTGCCTCTTTTGTTTGCTTTTTGAGACAGGGTTTCTCTGTGTAGCTTTGGAGCCTGTCCTGGAACTCACTCTGTAGACCAGGCTGGCCTTGAACTCACAGAGATCCACCTGGCTCTGCCTCTGAGTGCTGGGATTAAAGGTATGTGCCACCATCGCCAGGCACTTAGTTCTGTTTCTTGATTCCATATTCTTATTTACTATATTAAAGTGATCATGTTGTACTCCTAATACCTGTCTGCAACTAAGGTGTTTTCTCCATCGGATCAGCTGTAAACTAGGGATTCTAGGTCAGCACAACTGAAGCACATCTGATGTGGGGAGCCATCTTTATTCACTATAAACTGGGAATGAGAGGTCTCATCACATCTAGTGGGCACACCCAGGGATATTAGTTTAAAATTCAATGATACGGAGGGCAACCCTCACAATACATTACCTAGTAAGAAACGCCCACAGTAGCAGGGTTAAGAAATCTTACAGATATGGACTCTACAGATAGGGCAGCACTTGAGTTGATCTCAGTTGTTGCCCTATCTGTAATCCCAGCAAACGCTTCAACAGTTCTTGACACTTAGGTTTTATCTGCTGGATGAGTACTTACTGCTCAACAGATCAACAGAACACAGTCAACTGAAATGATTTTAGTGTCCCACTTCTGGAGGCATCCCCAAATGATTATAAAGAAAACAAGCTTTACCAAAGCATGTCTCTCAGGGATAAATGAACCAGAGTGTCTACAAGAACATCTTCTTTAGGCCTCCCAGGGCATGGAACTTTGTGATTTAACACGTAACAAGCAAGACCATCTCAATGAAAGCCTTTAATGTCCCATTTCAAACAGCATGTGGTGAGGACTGGCACACACCTGCAAATCAGAAGGTACCACTAAGTAATTGCTCCAGCAGCTGGGAAATACTGTGAAAAAGTGTAAGAGCTTCTTTACAAATTTCACAAATTCAGTGCACACATAAGACAAACATTATTATCTAAAAGAAAAGTAGCATGAGTCCACATAAAAATTTTTTATAACCTTATTAATATTGTAAGCATAATTGGTGCAAACTTCTGTGTACTAGTTCCCCAAAGATTTGTATTCTGCATAAAAAAGTCCATAGTGCAGTTCCCAAAGTATTTGAGTCCTTCCTCCTTTTTCCCACCCCAAAGAGCTACTGAACACTAGCCAAAGGCATTTGTTCCTAAGTAATACTGCTTGATTTACAACATTCTTTCTCAAGGAAAAGTTCAAAGGGCGGTTTTATGTGGATAGTCAAACAATTCTAGAAAAGAAAAGAAACAAGAAAACAAACCAAATCCTGACATCTTTCATTCATCATTCTTGGGAGTAATTAAGAGTCTGGTTTACCTGTATGTTATAAATTATGAAACCACACTGTAAAATAACACCTATCACATTTAAAAAGGTAAACCCATATTTATTTACTAGCACTGTTAAAACATTACACAAAACACATTCAAGTGGCAAGTAATTATACGGCAAGCCCTTGCACGGCAATCCAAATTTATTGAACTACGGATGCTAAGTTATACAAAATTGCACCACTTTAATTAAGGCTTTTAGTTTACATTTGGCCACCTTAAAGTCGTTGTAACATCAGGTTGGTCAATTTCAATACTGTGGCTCCCTGTTGGATGGACACACAATCTTTACACCCAAACGTTAATGCATACAAAGCAACAAGGCATTGTTAAATAAAACCGCAATAGTTACTGCAATTCGGCCTTGTGACCAATTACACATGATTAAAATTACTTCCCACATTCACATCCACAGTACTCGTCCACCAGTTAACAGCTCAACCAAAACGTTACCCATGTGAAACAATCACTAACAGGCAAAGATACTAAACCTGTATATTTGGTATTGCAGACACACATATGCATGAGCAAGCAAGGGAGTCACAGTGAGAATCTACAGCTGCAGAAGCCTGGAAATGATTTACAAAAACTGTTAAATCATTAAAAAATTGTTTGAAAATATACACTTCTTGTTGTAGACCCCCACTGTACACACAACTATAAACATTGTTCCCTATGTAAACAAAAAAGGAAACATATAATAAGGAGATTTGAAAAGCCTGGACATTTCCTTCCCAACAGATATTAAAGGCAACGTCTTTAATCTAAGACATTATACTGAAAGGACTATCATATTTTAAAGACAAGATCACTGTCTCCACAGGTTTTTGAAAAATTAAAAAAACTATATAGCTGTGTTAATCAAAGCGCTTATTTTGTATAATACAATGATAATGACCTTGAATTTAAAAAAAATTACAGTAAGCTACAAGTATCAAAGAAGCGACGTTATCTGGAGTAGTCTACATAGGAGCTCTTTGGACTTTCTTTTATTATGCTAAAATAGTGGTGCTTTAGGATTTACATTATTGTACTCTCCAATACAAAGTCTGGGTGTGTTAAGTATACAGTACACCGTTTTCATACATGTACAACATGGGTGGATGAAGAATGTCTCTTAGCAGTAATACTGGATGATGTAGCCTCTGGTTGGACCAGCTGCGTACTCTACAACTATTATAGAAGTAAAAATCTCTCGGGATACTGGAAAGTGATTAGAATGTGCAAACTGATAAAGTAGCTTTCATCCGCCTCTTAAGGGTACCACCACAGGAAAGTCCATGTAAGATGTTGGTAGGTTTAACAAAGTTGGAATGCTGGCACTGTTGAATTGGGCAACAGTTCTTCAGACCTGTGGAAGGGGAAAAATAAATCATTACGGACAACAAGGAGCTTAAGGAGCCAGCGAGACAAAGGTTCTAGACATTACATTAACGACAGCTCAGGCATTTCTATGTCTTTATTCCAGAAAAGGTGGCAGTCTATACCACTGCCTCCTGGAAGCCAGACAAATGAAAATTCTAGGTCCAAAGAAGGAAAAAAGCTTTGTGTAAATTTCTGTACATTACTTTCCAAAGATTAAAAAGAAAGTGGAGGCTAGAGAGACGGCTTAATGGTAAAGAACATTGGCTGCTTTCCCAAGGGACCCTGGTTCCATTCCCAGCACCCACATGGCTGCTTACAACTGCAACTCCAATTCCAGGGTACCCAACACCCTCTTCTGGTCTCCTTGGACGCCAGACATACATATGGTACTCATACATGCATGTACGCAAAATATTTATACATAAAAAACAGAAAAAAAAATCTTAAAAAAAGAAATGGTTATGATCCTAGAATTACATGTGAAATACACAATGTACATCTAACCAGGGTTTCTAGCACCTATTAGAAAATGGAGACCTTGGCTTCTCATTTCCAGCAGAGGCCGAAAAGCTGGTTCAGTGAACTCAACAAACTGAATTTATTTCATGACAGTTCTATACTACTTTAGAGTTGATAAGTTATATTTCCTAAATCCACATTTATACAGATTCAATCAACTTGTAGATGTAAAAAATAAAAAGCTGGTTCAACACTAAAATTACATGTAATCATGTTTTTTGAAGGAAAATTAAAACTTAAAAATATTGGAATAGCCAGGCAGTGGTGGCACACACCTTTAATCCCAGCACTTGGGAGGCAGAGGCAGGCAGATCTCTGTGAGTTCGAGGCCAGCCTGGGCTACAGAGTGAGATCCAGGAAAGGCACAAAGCTACACAGAGAAACCCTGTCTCAAAAACAACAACAACAACAAAAAAAATTGGAGTAATCTGGAAGAACAAAATCTGATTTGTCAGGTCAGAATCTGCTTACTTTGAGTGACTTTTATAGTCACATGCCTATGCTGAAATACTTTTTCTTTTATTCACTTGAGATAAGCACTCGATATCTAGCACAGGTCACCCTTGAACTTGGAGACCCTCCCTGCCTCAGCATCCTGAGTGCTGGAGTTACTCAGCAAATAAGACATATATTCTCAAGATGGAGCCAGGTGTAGTGGCACAAGCCTTTAATCCCAGGCAGGCAGATCTGTGGGAGTGTGAGGCCTGTCTGGTCTGCATAGCCAGTTCCAGAACAGCAGAGCTATGTAATAGGGAAAGAGAAACCTTGTCTCAAAGGAAAACAAGTTCTCAAGGTAGTGACAGAATGAGACCGTGCTTGAATGCTAACTAAACAGGAGATACTTACCACTGGCACACAATCCTGATAGACAGTTAAGTGATTGCTGTGTGCCAGACACTGACCTAACTTTACAAGTACTCATCTCACTCAGTGCCTCTCTATAATCTATAAAAATAGAAGGTACCCTTAGTCTTCCTTTGGTTAGACTCTGAGGCTGTGTGGGTCATTCTCTCTGCTCAGGACTTCCACTTGCTCTTCCTTGTATCTCTCACCTTAATGCCTCCGATTCTCACATATTTCCCCTAAACTAAACTCTTAGTTAATATACCAGTTTGGGGCCCCGATCATGGGCCTCTACAGAACCCATAACAGCATGGCAGAAACCACGGACTCAGAAGCTAGGCAATCTACTGAAATTCTGGCTCTGCTGGTGCCACGAACTGTAGGGCTGGGCAGTGCTCATTAATTCTGGAGTTAAGTAAAGACAGAGAGCCTGTTTTGTGCCCAGTCTCCTTATCTGTCACGTCTTGCCTCAAAAGCTTGTTTTCAAGTGTCCTCTCCGATCATGGGTGAGTAGAGGCATCACCAGCCTAGGTTGCCACACCACGCAGGTTTTAAAACTGTCTCTCTTCTACCATAACTCAATTACCTTACTTCTGATGACAGGTAACTGAGGTACCTAGTTAATAATCGAGTTCCCAGTATTATCACACTAAGTCACAGCATCTATTTTTAAGGGCCAACGTCACTGGCTTGCTTTGCTGGCAGTCCCTGGAAGGAAGTTAGCGCGAGACGGACGTCACATACCTGGCTCAGAGCTACAACGCACCCAGGACATTAAAGCAGCTCACAGGAGGACTTTTTGCGGGCCTTCCCAGGCACTGGGGTTTTCCTGTTAATTTGCCGCACTAGGTCATAAAAGATCTGCAAAGACATTATTATTATTATTATTATTATTATTATTATTATTATTACTGTTATTGTTAGTTATTTTTAAGAGGAAAAACAAGCTCAAAACCCAAAAATGAGAAAGTGAAGCAAAAACAAAAAGCTCCTCGCAATCCCTACAGCTATAAATAAAACCCTAGACAGCCAATATTCATCTGCAGAATGGGTAAAGCCAGTGTTCTTACAAGTACCAAGTTCTTGTATTTTTCTGAGAAGTTTAAAAATGTTTTCCTTAAAGTAAGTACTTAGTTGGAGCTGCAGAGTTCTACTCAATCTAGGTAGATCTCTCCTACCCTACCAAAGAAGAAAAGAAAAAGGAAGAAAAGGATCTTTCTGTATGCCTCTGCTCTGCATGGCTCCACCCCCTTCAAGAACCACGCCTGTCGTTCTGAGTTTCAGAACGACAAATACTTTTCCCTCAAATCCTCAATGAAATTAAATGTTTTCCCACACTGGCCTTCTGCCCAACTTTCCCTTTAACAGTAATTTCATTGTATAAGCATTACAAAGACACTGAAATATTGTTACTTCTTTACATGCATATACTCAACAAGACTGTTTTTTGCCTGTAAGAAGAGCACATATTAACTTGGAGTTCTAGTGAAGTACTTTCCCATTCACTGAACATTCTTTAGATTTTATGTGTGTGTCCCCTCATGAGTTTATGCAAAGGCCCACAGAAGTCAGAAGAGAGCACTGGATTCCTAGGAGCAAGAGTTCCAGATGGTTATGAGTTGCCATGTAGGGGCTGGGAACTGAACCCAGGTTTCTCTGTAATAGTAAGCTCTCTCGAATGCTCTAATTTAAAGTGTTATATTCAAGATAAAAAGCTTCCTACACACCCGGGAACATACCTCATTAACGTTTATTTTTGACTTCGCAGAGGACTCTAGGAACGCACAGTTGTTCCACTGTCTCGCTAGGTTCTGGCCTTGTTCCTTCCCTACAACTCTTTCATCTTCCAAGTCACATTTATTCCCGACCAGAATCATGGGAACCTACAAAGACATTTGTGAGGGTGAAAACGACAGACACAAACCACCGCCGCCAGCTATAAACTGCTTACAAAAGAGGGAGAACTATACCACGATGGACTCAATCACAATGATCACAACCACCTTTTAAAAAGGAAGTACCAAGGGTGTTACCATGAAACGCCAGCATATTTCAACACTTGAAAATGTTTAAGGGTGTGAGTCTACTTCACAGTTTTTTGGTTTCTGACACACATTTAATGAATTGCACAACACAAAAAGGAGAAATTAAGGAGGCCCGGAGCAGAAACTTCAGCTTCTCACGGGCTCAGTGGAGCCTCTCACTTTCCTTTGTATGCGATGAAGAAATTAATCAACTCAGTAAAGTCAACGTATTTATTAATGGCATCGCAGGTTTGGACAGATCTTATGTTTGGGATTTTAAAAGAGCAGTATAGGGAAAGCAATGCTTATTTTACCAAACCACTAACGGCCATTTAAAAACCAGTTTCTAAAGTACACTTCGGAGGGAAAAAAATTCAAAGAAGAATCTAGGCTTTTAAAAGAAATTTAAAAATGTTTTATAAATACTTTAATCCAATTGGTAGAAAAACAGACTCCCACAAATCCTAAGTTATAGCAGTGTGAAAATGACGGCATCTACCACAGAAGCCAAGCCTGCTTACGTCATCGGTGTCTTTAACCCGGAGGATCTGCTCTCTCAGATCTTGTAAATCGTTAAACGTTGACTGTGCTGTAATGGAGTAAACCAACGCAAAGCCCTGTCCATTCTTCATGTACAAATCTCTCATTGCTGTAAATTGTTCCTATAGTAGAAAGATTGAAAGACAAGGATGTGTTTTGATACCAAATCACAGAATTCTAAAACCTAACTTAACAGCTTAATGAAGACTATGGTAGTATTAGATAACATTTCTTAAAATTATAGATTACAGTAAGATACTGCCTGAAAACTGCATTATGAGACAGTTCTCTAAAAGTCACCCCACAGATTTATAGACCACACATCTTCAACGGGAACTAAGACATTGTGTCTCTAAAGCCGCTCTAAAGCAACTTTTTTTTTTTTTAATGGTTTTTCAAGACAGGGTTTCTCTGTGTAGCCCTGGCTGTCCTGGAACTTAACTTGTAGCCCAGGCTGACCTCAAACTCACAGATCCGCCTGCCTCTGCCTCCCGAGTGCTGGTGTGAGCAACCACCACCCAGCATTACAAGCAGCTTTTTTAACCTAACATAAAGTGTTGAGCACTAGTCTTATTCCAGAGGTACAGTAGATCATAAAGCCATCATTCTCTGGGGACATCTGCATCTGTATCTTATCATTTTTCCACACTTCTTCACTAGGATGTGGGCATCTGTGGGGAGGAACAATGTCTCGCACATTTTGGTTTTTTAAACACTGCTCACGTCTACCACACAGCCAGACTCTTTCCCTTACTTTTGGATACCTATAAACCTAATTGGTCGTTACGGTCTGGATATAGACTGAGTAGTCCCAAAGGCTTCATGTGCCCAAATTTAAGCCTCATTCTGAGGTATCCAGTGGGCAGAATCGTGATTCTACGAGCTTAAGAGGTGAGGCACTGGGAAGCAGTTAGGACTGAATATAGTGGCTTGTTACAGGCGAGGGGAGACAGACATGCATGCTCCTGTGTCTTGCCACTTGATAAGCATTGCTCTGTCAGGAACAAGCCACCACCAGATTCAGCTCCTAGACCTTGTACCGCCAGAACAAACCAAAACAAGTCTCCATTCCCGAAGTTAGCTGGCCTTAGGCATCTCATTACAACAACAGAGTTGATACAGTTACTTAAAGTACCTTCAAGAAGGACAACTACCAATCACAACATTTCACACAGCCATCAAAGAATAAATGTATAACCAAGCATCGTCAACATTATCTGAAATATGTATTAGAATCTTTTAAAGGGACTAGTACAAGCACAGACCATGACATTTTCCACTCTGGCATTTTAAAAATTTCTTCAATAACTGATCCAGAGCATTTAGAAAGTGCAACATTTAAACCGATCCACACTGCATAGCCTTTATCATTTTAATTTACATACCGTTCCTGCAGTATCCAAGATCTCAAGCATACACTGCTGTGCATCTACTTCAACTTGCTGGGGAAGAAGGAAGACATTTCTTTACTTTTGACGTCTGTAAACTACGTTAAAATACCCACAACAGTTAAGACTATCTGCTCGATCGATACAAGTTATGGCACCTTTACAGGGTGACACCGAGCGACAGTTCACAGCAGCCCCGTCACTGTGGCGGCTGAATGAGACCGCCCACAGGTTATGGCGCCCCAGCACTTGGTTCCCACTTGGTGCTGCTCCTTGGGAGGTCTGGAGTGGTAGGAGGACAACCCCGAGGACTGGCTTTGCAGTTTCAAAGCCACATGTCATTCCCAGTTTGCTCTCTGTCCCTGATGCCATGACTGCCACCTGCTGCCCTGATGGACTCCACCAAATAAATCCCTTCTACAAGCTGCCTTGTTCACAGTGTTATCACAGCAGTTGAAAAGTACCGAATGCAGTCATCAAGCTTCAAAGCCCCCCAAATTCTAGTCAGGTGCAAACTGCCATGTACTGATAAGATTCAGCCACAGGGTGACATACTCCACACTTAATTTTGGAACAGAAATGCCTTCAAATAGTTTAAGCAGAAAAGCAACGGTTCCAACAATGTCAGCATGACTTTGTCTATCAGCTTTCCTATACTACTTTGGGCATGTCTTTATTTCTTCCCTAGACTCTTTTTCTCATCACAATGGAGCACAATTTCTGGTGGCAAGGAGGCAGGGCCATAATAATGAAATAAAGCATATATCCCTTCTAATATGATTCCTTCTAATATTCCTAGGAATGAAATTTATTTAGAATTAGCTCCAGAAGGAAACAGAGTACTTCTCCACGGCTGGGGTGTGGAAGGCATTTCCGGTTTTGAGGTAGGCAAATGGAAGAGACAGAAACACAGTAACTTCACCATCAGGACCAGGCGCTACAGGAAAGTAGAGACAACTCTGTACACTGTTTTATCAACACGGGCTGCAGCAGTCTCAGGGAGGTTTAGAGTAGGGAGGACAGGAGACCCACTGTAGGCGGTCTCTAGAGAAGAGAGCTGGAGGCCCGTCTTTCCAGTGAGCGAGGCCTGGGAATATGGGACTGCCACCCAAAGTGACAGTCAAATTACAACTCTGGGTCAGAATAAACCGAAGAGTTCCACAAACACGTGTGTGTAAATGCTCACAAGCCTCCGAGACCAGGAGACAAGCCAAGAACTAGCACATGAATTTTCCAACTAACAAACATCTCTCCATCATACTTTATATAAAACATCTGATAGCTGCAAACTAAAAATTAAGTATTTACATTTGTATTAAAATCAAGACTTTTAAAAAGTAACATACCTTTCTGTAAGAATCTTCTATCGTAGGATCATATTTTTCAACAAAAATTCCTTGAACAAACTGTACAGTCTGGAAAAAAATTAACATAGCATTACATTCCTAAAGAAAAAAAAAACACCAAATCTCAATCTGTAAATTTTATTTATTTGTATTTATTTATTTTTGAGACAGGTTATGTATCTCTGGCTAGTCTGGAACGCAATCTGTAGACCAGGTTGGCCTTGAACTTGCAGTGACCCTCTGGCCTCTCCCATCCAAGGATGAGATTACAGGCTTGTACCACTATGCCCCGCCTAAACCTGTAGTTTTAAACTATGAACTATTTGTATTTGTTACCTCAGGGTTCTATAACTTCAGATTTAAACAACTATGGATCAAAAATATCTGGGGATAAGGACAAATCGGATTGCGAGTGTACTAAGCACACACACATTTTGTACAACAACTCTTCACTACAGCACACGGTACAAGAGCTACTCAAACAGCACTTATGTAATGGCGGCATTGTACTTTGTTTTTTTTGTTTTTTGGAGATAGGGTTTCTCTGTGTAACCCTGGCTGTTCTGGAACTCGGTCTATAGACCAGGCTGGCCTCACAGAGATCCGCCTGCCTCTGCCTCCAAGAGTGCTGGGATTAAAGCCATGCAAGACCACCACTGGCTTTGGCATTGTAATTTTAACCCATGAACACAGCCAACACCTTCCCATCACTGCAGATACAAATGAAAAAGCAAACGTCATATTATATACACTTCTCAATTCTCGATCTAAGCATGGTCAAGTTCTGTGCAGATGGCCATTTTAAATGACCAAGTAATAAATGACCCAGTAAGATGGTTTCCCTTATTAGAGGTAAACAGAAAGTCAATCTATGTTTGTTTTGAAACAGGGTCATTTGTAGCCCAGGCTGGCCTCTAACTCGGACCTCACTTCAGTCTCCAGTGCTGGGATTGCAGGCATGCACTATCACCTCCATCCTGATCTATGCTCTTCTGGTGTTCTGCTAAACTCTAAACTATTTAAGGTGATTCTGTCTTTCTCCACTCCCCAATCTTCACTGTATCAACCTGTTTCTTCTTTCTTGCTAAAACTAATCCTTGCCCATTAAAATAATACAAAACGAGATAGTCAAAGATTTTGAAAAAAGACTAACTGCAAATATATAGTACATGCCTATTTATAAATTTAAAAAAGTTAATTCCTGGGCTGGAGAGATGGCTCAGCGGTTAAGAGCACTGGCTGTTCTTCCAGAAGTCCTGAGTTCAATTCCCAGCAACCACATGGTGGCTCACAACCATCTGTAATGAGATCTGATGCCCTCTTCTGGCCTGCAGGCAAACATGCAGCCAGAACACTGTATACATAATAAATAAATAAATAAATATTAAAAAAAAAGTTAATTCCTGTATGGTACTAAAAATGCAAACACACACATGTACAGGCTGTTACTCTGGAAAGCCTAAACTACATTCTCATGTAACTTAAACAGTACCCATCCAGATATAACTAACAATTGCCTAAAATAACAAGAAAAATTTTATACTGCTCGTAGGGATAACTCAATTAGATAAACACAAATAAATAATCACAAGCATATTTTAGAAGAGTTAGCTGTGGTGGTACACACCTATAATCCCAGTGTAAGTGAGGACTGTCACATACTCAGGACCAGCCCAGTCTACCTGGCAAAAATCATCTTAGGAAACAAAAACCATGAACAAAAGCTGAGCTGCAGCTCAGGTGTGGAGCTGCGCCACCTGCATGGAGCCCTGCCTTCCACCCCATCACTACATAAAATGGGATGAGGCCTTTAAAGCTACAACCTCACAGTTCCTGGAGGTGGAGGCAGGAGAACTAGGAATTCAAAGTCAAGGCTTCCATTGGCTACACACTGATTGTGAGAACAAAACAAAAATACCTCAGCAGAAAAAGAGCATCCTAGAGTAAAAGCTCCCACTGAGAAAGAACTTACCAGAGCCGACTTCCCAACACCTCCTGAGCCAAGAACCACCAGCTTGTATTCCCGCATGGTGCAGACTTGCTACACTTAGTACCTTGTTAAAGAGAAGGAAAACAAACCAACCGTAAGGCTTGGTATTTACATGCTCCTTGTAAGACAGGCAGAGCAGCAGACTGACATAAAAGGATTACTAGACTGCCACGGGAGCACGGTACAAATCTACTACAGAATTCAAGTTAAGGGAAGTGTGCTGGCTCAGTATGTACTTTCTATGATGCCTGGCAACCTGAGTTTGAGTCTCCAAATTCAAGTGGAGGTAAGTCACCGCCACAAAGCTGCCCTCTCGTTCACCTGTGTCCTGCATGGTACATGTGCCCACACATGCATGTCACACACACAATAGTGATGGAGTAAAACACAAAGAGTTACAGAAAGTACTTTTAGCTCTCTCTGAATTTCTAA
>CABHPR010116192.1:0-12632 GCA_902168415.1 Peromyscus melanophrys | reverse complement strand
AAAAAACCAAGACAAGGTTATTATAATTCATTAAATAGTTGAATCTTGGCAAAACTGTCAGCCCCTTCAAAGTCAGCTCTCAAAATGATGTGGATGACTGAACAAGGGGTTAATGAAGTCCACAGGAAATATGTTGACAGTGTGTGATAATCTTTTTCATCTAATTTTAATATTTCAGATTCAGGGTCCAATTTATTATAACATACAATATGAGAAACCCCAGGGAAAAATGAAGCAAGAAACAGAAGACTGGATAGTAGTACAGAAATGGATCTAGAAGAATTAATATCAGAAGTTCAGTCTCAGCCATTTCACGCACCAAGCTATTTGAGTATTAGGCTTTTCATTTGAAAGGAAATCTGGTTAAGTTCTGACTTGTTTTGAATTTAAAATGTCACCTGTGTTGTGTTTTGAGTATTTGTCTAGTGACACTCTTTTGAAAAGCTGTGAAACCATTCAGAAGTGAGACCTGGCTGGCAGAAGCAGAGCCCTTTTTTAGGTTATAGTCTGGCAATGGTACTGGTATGGCTCTCAGCTTGCTGGTCAGACATAATGTGAACAGTAGCTGCCTCATGTTCCTGCCACCATGGACAGAGTGATTCCACTATGCCTTCCTCACTCCAGTGGATTGAAATCCCTTCTTTCTGTCATATTCAGTCACACTGTTGAAAAAGTAGCTAATATAAGTGTTATCATATAAAATTACTTGTAAGAGGGCATTATGAAAGCCTCCGAGTGCTTGATATACTAAAAGTATTTAGTTAATTGGAGGTATTACTATAATTATTCTGATCAGTGACTACCAGTCTATCTTATATAAATTTTAAAATAATCACAAATCCCACAGAACATTAAGTTCCATAAGAAATGGAACTTTGCCAGGCAGTGATGGCACATGCTTTTAATCCCAATATCTGGGAGGCAGAGGCAGGCGAGTCTCTTTGAGTTCCAGGTCAGCCTGGTCTACAAAGTGAGTTCTAGGATAACCAGAGCTGTTACACAGAGAAATCCTGCCTTGAAAAACAAACAAAAAACCCGAAAGAAACAAACAATGCCCCTCCCACCCCAAAAAAGAAAAGGAACTTCATATGAAGTAAAACAAGTTAAGTAAACCCCAGTAATTTTCCCCTAAGGAGATTTTATTTTTTTAAAAATGGGAAGTAGATTTATTTTCAGTGATGTAAAAATTCCTTCAGCTTTTGACAAGGACCAACTCCTCATGTTCATCTAAATCAGCAATAATCTCACTGCTTATATCTTTATTAAAAATTTAAGCATGTGTTAGTATATACAATTCAAATCATATTAAAGATAATCTATTTAAAATCTTTCCTAAATGGAATATTTAAACTTCACCAGCCCTGGGTAATGAATGCCAACCTGGTGGCTTCTGAGTCTGTTAACTATCAAAAACATCTTTTAAGATTATTTGCAATTAAAACCTTAAGTTTATGATCAACATTCAACTGCACAGAGGTGGGGTCAGAGATGGACAATTTCTACTCTGCATGAAAACTGGGTCTATATCAAAATCACAAAGTAACTAGTAAAGAGTTTTGCATTAAACTTTTGGATGTCAGCTTTGAGGTGTATCATGTGCAGGTCTCACTACACATCAATTCTCTCCACCTCAAAATTTAACTTAAAGTTAACACTCTGAAGTTCATGCTTACCACAGCCAATTTTTCTCCTTCAGGACATTTATAATTAACAGGATCATAAGGATCACTTTACCTGCAAACTCTATCTTTCATTTGTCTTTAACCTATTACAAGATATATTACCATAATGAATACATTTATAAGGGAAGGGACTACATGTTGTTTAATGTAGCATCCTAGTAAAGTAAAATAATTACTGAAAAATAATAGATGCTCAAATAAGTTTTGGGTAATAAAAGAGACTGTAAAGATGAGGTAAATTTCTTGAATTTTATTATGCATGGCAACTATAACGTAAAGCAACTCCACATATACTATATAATTTTACTGAGAAATGGAATGTTACAAAGAAAACATCAGCACAACACTGTTTAAAAGGTAGAAGCTTAGCAAAAGTATGTTTTACTACTCCAGGTAATTATACAGATAGATGAGATTATTTCACAATTACTTTTATTCCATGGCAAAGCTCTTATTACTAAATTTATGAATGGCATTAAGTGGAGATTTTTGAAGCTAAACAACAACGCTACTAAGTGCAACAATGTTCAAATAGAAAGGCCAAAAAGTGAAAGAAAAAAATGGCACGGTACACATACAAAATAGAACTATGCAGATAATATTCTCCCTCCTTTCTGTATCAAACTAGGACCTATATTTTCTCCTCAACTCTACAAACTCTCTGCAAATTATACAGGAGTAATTTATCTCTGATTGTACTAGATATGAGGGAAGCTGCTGCCCATGGCGCTAGAACTTGCACCAGAACTAGATCTCGGGCCAGCACTGTTTAAAATCATGGTAAGGGTTCTCTCTTCTTCTTCTATCAGAGCCTCTTCATACTGAGACTGGAATGCAGTAGGGTGTGTCCTATGAACCTTGGCCACAAACTCTAACACTTTCATCTTACTAGTTTCAAATCGAGCCCGGGGACCCCACACATACTCATACTGTACAGGATCACTATTGGCTACTGGCTGGTACACCAGGTATTGCTCCTTCACAAACTCGTCGGTTATCAGCTTCCTAGGGTCACCAAAGACAAAATGATTCATCCCAGCATAGATCCCCATTGGATTCAACACTTCCCAAATCTCGTCTTCAGTGGCACGGTTGCCTTTCATGAATACTACCCCGAGGATGAGTATCAGGAAACCAGTCTTAGGAAAGCTATACTGATCACTACGCATCCCATCATAGGTGAGACCTAGTTTGATATAGAGAGCATAGCAGTGGTTGACAGGGTCTACTTCCTTTACATCCAAACCAAAGACCATTTCCATGCGTTCAGCAGCTCTCATGAGGATTTCATGGAAACGATATTCATCTTCTCTTACAATGAGTCTCAATATATCAGTCATGCTCATTATCTCTCTCATCTGATACTTGTACAGCATGTAATTCACCAAGAAATCAACTTTACTATCAACACTCATCATAGGTACATTCATGGTGTTTTGTTGAAATGGTGGATAGATTGGATAACCCTGCACTTGTTGGTTGCTAAGATTCTCACCTGATTTTCTTGAAAAGGCAGGGGGACTCTGAAGACCCCCAGAAGTACTGGGTGTCACATCTGCAGGATCATTCTGGTAGCTAGCCATCAGAGAATGAGAGGAGGTACATGGCTCCTCCACATTCCCGGAGACCTGTGTAATCTCTAGGCCCTGAGTCTCCTTACAGGTCTGAGACTTCAGACTACTAGCCATAAGATGAGAGGAGGAACATGGTTCCTCCCTATCATTAGAGACGGCTGCAACCTGTAGGCCCTGGGTCTCCTTATAGGTTTGGCCCTTCAGACTACTAGCCATAAGATGAGAGGAGGTACATGGCTCCTCCACATCGCTGGAGACTGCTGCAACCTGTAGGCCCTGGGTCTCCTCACAGGTCTGGCCTTGGTCAGCTGCACATTCTGGATTCTTTTGACGTTGAGACATGGTGACTCTGGTGATGAGAAGTAGCTAAGCGTATGGACAGGAAGGCAGCAATGAGGAATCACTGTTTGAAAGAAAAAGGGAGGATGTGAGCAGCTAGTAAAATCAATTATAGTAACTGTGATAAAAGCCACTTCCAATGGACTTCTGAAAATCATGTTGTTGTAGAATAATCATTCTGTACACTGTAAATATGTATTGTTCTCATTGGTAATAAAAAGCTGACTGGCAAGTAGCTAGACAGGAAGTATAGGTGGGACAGTTAGACACAGAGGAGTCTGGGAACAAGAAAGGCAGAGTCAAAGGAGTCACCAGCCAGACACAGAGGGAGCAGGAGATGAATGAGCCATGCTAATAAAGGTACCACTATGTGGCAGGGTGTAAATAAGGAATATGGGTTAACTTGAAATATAAGAGCTAGTTAGTAATAAGTCTGAGCTATTGGCAGAGCACTTACAATTAACATAAGCCTCTGTATGGTAATTTGGAAATGGCTGCTGCAGCAGGAAAACTCCGTCTACATATGGTACCCAAATGTTCAGCAAAAATTTCCACATAAAACCTGAGAAAGCTTTAAAAAAGAAAAGGATTCTAAACACACAGAGGAACAAAAAGTGCGGCTTTTTGGTAACCGTCTTTTCTCGGTAGGCTGTTTGCTAGTTGCAAGCAGAGGCAAGGCTCCTTTAAGAGACGGCTTCCTGTCTCAGTGCTAATGGCAATAAATGGCATGGCTCTTTTGAGAGGCCCTGCTACCAAACTTTTGGATGGGGTTTGTGGCATGCTGCTCAGACCCAGATGCTCCCCAGAGTTGGGGCTGTGAACGTGGCTCTCGCCAGTGCCTCCACCATAAAGCTGGTCTCTCAGGGAACCAGGTGGGGCATAGCCAGCCACCAGGGCAGTGGCAAAGGTCCTAGCCATGTAACTTAACAGTTTAAAGACTCATGTGGTCAGAAAAAGTTATATTCAGTAAAGACAGATTCAGATGAAAAAGAAAAACCTCTAAATGAGTTACAATGTGTTTAAAAATATACATAGGCTTAGGGGAGAAAAGAGAAGGTATAGACAGTCATAAAAAAGAAACATAGTTTTAAAATAATAAAGTCTTTAAAGGGAGTAAAGTAATAAAAAAAAGCCACATAAAAATGGAAAATACACAGAGAGTCTAGATCCTGTATGTTATTGTGTTGTCTTTGAATTTTTTTGGCTGCTAAAAGACATTGGATTATGGAAAGTGCTGGTTTAAACCAACCTATATATTTTAAAAGGATCTTGACTTCAAAATTTAAGTCAAAAGACAAGTTACTTTGGGAGAGAGGTTATGATTTTGTTTTGACAGGAAATGAGAAGCTATGGATTCATTCCAGGTTAAGGAAAATCAGGTTTGATTGAGAAAGGCCCCTGAAAATCCTGGCTACAAACATAAAAAAATAAATCTAAAAGAACTACAAGACAAGACACGTGATATATATTTTACCTGCTCAAACACAAAACAACAAAAAATCATCTTTGGCTGATTTATGTACATATACAGTCCATACTTGTATCAATGCAGATATGTACGCTACCTTTAAATGTTTATGTATTTTCAGAGCAGTGGGACCAGACAACAATGAAAATGGATGGCCCAGTTGATTCAGCATCCAAAACAGCTTGAAGGCTGCTCTACTGAGATGATTCAGCCTCACAGAATACTACAGTCAAGACTTAACAATTTTTTCAGGGTCTTAAATTTTCTCAGGGTCCCCCAAAGATTACCAGTGCCCCTAATTAGCAGAAAGTAGTCTAGAAAACTATGCTCACATTTCTCCAAAATGGGTTATGGATATTTATTATCATTTAAGGAGGGTTGGTTACAAGTTGTTATGAATAATGGTCAGGAAAAAAAGCTAAACAAAGGAGATTAGATTCAAGGATCTTTTCCTGAAAAGAAAAAGGGGGGCTCTAGAAACGATAGGGGAAATGGGTAGATTAATCAAAAAAAATTAATGTTAAATATTTTACATTGGCATGAATTTTGGTTTATTGATACAAATTCAAAGTTATTTCTGTTATACTGTACACATGTTTCTACTCTTGTTTGGGGTATTGTGCTTATGCAGCTCATTTAAAAGTTTAATGTATAATTAAGAAATACAGATTAATAGTCATTTATAATATTCAAACTTATAGTCATGTTAGATATGTTTTCAAGGCCACATATCAGATATACTTAGGTAGATAGATGGTCTTCAAACACTTCAAAGATCTAAGGAATATGGCATTTTAATATGTTTAATAACCTAAGGCTTTTCATGACAGTGAGACACACCTGTCCTGGCAGCATCAATTACTTTAAAGAGGATGATAGGCACTGAACAAACTCCATATGGAGTTTATTTTCTTTATGGCAAAAGCTAGCCATATGAGCAAAGAAACTGCCCTTGCCTCAATTGCTGACAGTTACTGTTCAAACTGGACCAGCAAGATGCAAAAGAGTGGTGACTACCAAACTTTGCCAAGGTAGGACAGTTCTTCAAAATTTCCTGCTTCTGAAAAAAAGTCTGCCAGATATACTAGGTCTGTGGGCCAAAGATGGATGCCACAACTTTACAGAAGAACTTTGGGTGACTGTCCAGACAGCAAGATATCCCTGTCATTAGTAACATTTCACCTTCTGGGGTATTTGATGGAGTTGAAGAGTAGATAGTCATAGTTAAAGTTTTCCTTAGTTAGGATAGAAAGTAAATTAGGTACAAAACTTTAGACTCACCAAGACAGGATAGATAATTGAGTATTTTTTCTAATTTTGTCAAATACAAATGGACTGGATATTGTAACTGTAATTATAAATAACTGTTTTTGTTGTATATAATTTTACTATGCTAAAGTTAAAACCTTCTTTTTAATTAGACAAAAAGGGGGAAATGCTATGGAATATTCTTTCTGTACACTGTAAATATGTATTGCTCTCATTGATAATAAAAAACTGACTGGCTGGTAGCTAGACAGGAAGTATAGGTGGGATAGCCAGACAGAGGAGGCTGGGAACAAGAAGGGCAGAGTCAGAGGAGTTGCCAGCCAGATGCAGAGGGAGCAGGAGATGAATATTAGCCATACTAATGAAGGTACTGACATGTGGCAGAGCGTAAATAAGGTATATAGGTTAACTTAAAATATAAGAGCTAGCTAGTAATAAGTCTGAGTTATTGGGAGCATTTATAATTAATATAAGCCTCTGTGTGGTAATTTGGAAGCAGCTGCTGGGACAGGGATACTCTACTTACATCATGTGATAAAGGTTCACAGGAAAAAACTGGTAGAGGAAAATAAGAGACCCTGAGTGTTAGCCAACCCAACATGAAAGTTATTAGGGTTCATAGTAAACATATATTTGGCTCTGTAGTTCCCACTTATTTTCTAAATGAAATAAAGGTCTACAATCTCCACAAGTATGATCAACATGGAATCTGATGCCACATTCTGTGCCATAACAAAAACTACCCCCTCAAAGGTGGGTATGAAGTCCTACTTGTAGTTGAGGAATTATAGGCAACTAATAGCTACTGGTATTGAAGAGTCTGTTCTCTTTAAGGGTATATTGTACTCTGGTACGTTGACCATAATCCCATGGATGGCCACATACCCTCAAAACTACATGGTGGCACAAATAGTACTTATTTGGTTAAAAATAAAAGAGTACACAAAGTTGGATAGGGAGGGAAGGGGGTTGGATCTGGGAGGAATTGGGGGGAAGGGGAATTTGATCAAAATTCAGTTAAATTTTCAAAAAAAATTAAAACCTGTTTCCTTAAGACAAAAATCATACCTTTTTGGAAATTTAAGAGTAAAATGGGAAGCTCCCCATAATTTGGAAATTCTTTGGGTCAAGGGCAGAAACTAAACTCCACAGAATTTTTGTTTGGTATGGTTATCCCCTCAATAGTCAAGGAGCCTTACTTAGAACCAAATAGGTTTACCTCCTCCATTGGAAGCTTATCTATATCAGAAGATTACTACCACCTCTCTCAGAGGTACATGAAGTAAGCTGCTCATGTACTATCCTATTTGAATTATCTAAAGGAATGAATAGAGTATTAGGGCAGTTAATTTGTTATCATTTCTATACTTAACTGTATGGGGGCACTCATTGTTAACTTGATATGTGTGTGTGTGTGTATATATATATATATATATATATATATATATAGAGAGAGAGAGAGAGAGAGAGAGAGAGAGAGACAGAGAGAGAGAGAGAGAGAGAGAGAGAGAGAGAGAGAGACCCTTCCCTTTTGTTGAACTGATATTCCATCATACTAAATACTTGTGTCCCTGTTATCACAAAGGAGGAACTTAAAGACATTCAATTCATCCATTTTCCCTCTACAATCTATCAACTATGGTGGGACAGAATGCTGCTGAGATCACTCTGTTCTTGAGCATAGGTTCCTATCTGCCTCACTAATTGTCCTTTCTTTAAACAATGTAAGTGTCTGGGATATGATATAATTTGCTTAGAACAAAATATTACCATGTCTTAAATCAACAGGAACAGGAAATCACTATATATCACAGCCTGGCAGTCTTTCCCAGTGCCTATTCAGGCACACAGGGAAACTATGTAGGGCTCTGTTAATCCAGATATTCTGAGATGCATGATTCCTTGGGGCCTTTAGTCAAGGGTTTTATTTGGAGTGCTGATTGAGCTACACTTTCTGCATTTTGATAGCTACTGTTTCAATTCCCTACCAGAATCAGTTCTCATCAACTCAGACAACTGTAGGGAAGGGTATGAGAAATTTGTCTGCCAAAACACAGCTTACTTCTGTGACAACAGAGGATCCATTTCTTGGAGACCTATGTACTTGGAAGAGTAGATCCCTCAGCCTTCTTTCAGGGTCCTGCCTTTGATTTTGGTAGGATTTGGGACATTTTATGTTACTTGATGTGACAGGGGTCTATAACAACAAAACTCTCTCCTTCCTAAAATGCCAATTAGGAAGAGGAATACTTATCCAAACCTAAGGTCCCCTAGACTAACAACAGCATTGGAGTTTTGTTTCGTCTCTTCTATCCTACTATGGGCAATAGCCTCAATCTTATCTGTGTCTCAGTCCGGACACAGTGCTAGCAGTGCTGTGTATACATCTTTATCTTAATCTGAGGCTGCCATGAGAACAAATAAATTTACTTTTTTGAGTCAGGAAAGTGAAAAGAGTAATGAAATCCCAAGTATCACTTCAAGAGTTCAAAATTTGAAGACCAGAGTGGAACACTTGCAGATAGCAACTGTAATAAAATGAATGGTCTTCAATCTTTATTCAATGCCTACACATCAGTTACTAGCATTGCGTAAGACTCCTTGCCCTTGCTAGTCTGTTTTTTTTTCTTGTACTAACTACCCAACTATTAAGAGAACAAAAGAAAGTTTAAAAAAATGGGTCCTTCCCATGTACTACCCAGCATCCAAGTTCTAATATTATAGGTAGACATTGTGGAGCCACATGTCTCCCCAATTGCTGACTCAGAACTGCTTACCTTAATTCCTGAAAGTACCTTCGAATCTTCCCTCAAATTTTCTGGCTTCAGTGTTTTAGATCAAAGGTCACAGCTTCTGAAAAGAAAAGAAAGTGATGGCATAAAGGATATGTCTTGTGGATAACCCTTCCAGAGTCCTCCCAGGCCTGAGCAAGGAGCCAGAGAAGAGCATTCTGATAAACCTTTATTCTGGGGAATGTAATCCATGTGGCTTTCTATCTTTCGAAGAGAGGTTCTTTGAATACTCACATGGCCTAGGGTTCTTAGTCTAGAATTTATAATCTCACTACAAAGTATCCTTCCAAATAAATGCCATGAAATTGTTGTCCTAGTTTGCTTCTCCAGGTGCTGTGATAAAATACTGAGCAAAAAACAACTTAGGGGGAAAGAGTTTATTTCACCTCGCAAGTTATAGCCTATTACAAAGGAAGTCAGAGCAAGAACTCAAGAATCTGGAGGCAGGACCTGAAGCAGAGACCATGGAGGAATGCTGCAAATTGGCTTTCTTCCACTGACCTTTTGGTGGTATGAATAAGAATGCCCCTACCCTATAGGCTCATATATTTCACTGCTTAGTCACCAGAGTGACACTATTTGAAAGAATTAAAAAGATTAGGAGGTGTGGCCTTGTTAGAGGAAATGTGCCACTGGGGGTGGGCTTTGAGATTTCAAAAGCCCATGCCAAGCTCAGAGTCTCTCTCTGCCTATGGATCAGGATATAGTTCAGGTACTTCTCTGGCACCTGCCTACATGCTGCCATACTTCCCACCATGACGATATTAGATTAAACCTTTGAAACTGTAAGCAAGCCCCAAATTAAACACTTTCTCTTATATGACTGTCTTGGTCATGGTGTCTCTTCACAGCAATAGAATAATGACTAAGACAGAAGTTGGTACTAGAGAATGGGGTATTGTGACAGTCAAGCCCGTGCTGTTTGTTGGCAGAATGTGGACTTTGGATTAGGAAAGCACTTGAACACTTTAAAGGGGGCTTAATGGACCATACTAGTAGGCTCATGGGAGATAGGGGTGCTCAGAGCAATGTAGATTATGGCCTGGCTCAAGAGGTTTCAGAGGGGAAAAATAGTACCTTGAAACCATTTTTGTGATATTTTGGCAAAGAATGTAGCTACATTTCATCCTTGTCCTAAAAAATCTGCCTGGGGCTAAATTGAAGAATTTTGGGTTAATGGCTCTGGCAAAAGTGATTTTAACTCAGTCCTATGGATATTATTATCATTCTTACGCAGATATATAATGAAAAGGAGCAAGCTGGACAAAGAGAAATACAAAATGCATACTTTGAGGAGAAGAGCCAAGTTGGACTCAAGGAGATAAAAAAATTAAAGAAACGGAAAAGCCTTATGCTAAATGAAATAAAGGGAATGGTGGCTTCAGGGCAAAATTACAAGCAGCTAAGCTTCCTGCTTGTGAAAAGGATTTAGCATCTTTTTTTTTGTTTTGTTTTTTTGAGACAGGGTTTCTCCTTGTAGTTTTGGTGCCTGTCCTGAAACTCGCTCTGTAGACCAGGCTGACCTCAAACTCACAGAGATCCACCTGGCTCTGCCTCCAGAGTGCTGGGATTAAAGGCTTGAGTCACCACTGCCCAGCATGTGAAAAAGATTTAAAGAAAAGCTTATGTAGGGAAGACAACCATCAACAACACAAAGCTGATGTAAATGTTACTGAAGGAGGGAGCCAAATTCCAACCCCAGTAACAGCAGAACTTGGCAGCTTCAGCCATGTGGTTCTGGTTTTAGAGTCAAGGACAGAGGAAAGGGGTTGTGGCATATTCCTCCTCAGCTAAGAAAAGCCACTGAAGCAAGCCATGTGTCAGAGGTGTCTTGCATGGAGGCCCTTATGTGAAGCTGTGAAGGTAAAGCCTGGACTGTGTTAGAGACCCCAAGATGCTGGAAATGCCAGTCGTGAGATACCTGCCAAGGAAAGCTGCAGGCCAGGTGTGGAACAAGCCTAAGAGAGAGTAGTGTGTTGCAATCAACAAAGCTGAAATGAGGTGGAGACCTGGAGAGTGCTATGACATCAGACAAGGAGATCCAGAATTTGGAGTTTACCCTGCTGGTTTTCCATTCTTGCTTTGGTCCAATGCTTCCTCACTGTACTGGCTGGTTTTGAGTGTCAACTTGACACAAGCTGGAGTCATCAGAGGAGGGAGCCTCAGCTGAGGAAATGCCTCCTTGAGATCCAGCTGTAAAGCATTTTCTTATATTGTGATCAATGGGGGAGGGCCCAGCCCATGGTGGGTGGTACCATACCTGGGCTGCTGATCCTGGGTTTTATAAGAAGGTGGGCTGAGCAAGGTAGGGAAAGCAAGCCAGTAAGCAGCTCCCTTTCCATGGCCTATGCATCAGCTCCTGCTTCCAGGATCCTGCCCTGTTTTGAGTTCCTGTCCTGACTTCCTTCAGTGATGAACAGCAATGCTGAAGTATAAGCCTAATAAATAATAAACCGTTTCCTCCCCAACTTGCTTTTTGGTCATGGTGTTTTGTCACAGCAATAGAAACCCTAACTAAGACACTCACTGTGTTCCCTTTCCTTTCTTTTAGAATGATAATGTATTGCTTTTCTCCCTTGGTATTCCTACTAGTGCCACTTTCTTAAACCATAATTCTCAACTGCATTCTGTCAATCCTTATCAACACAGTGTACCACTCAGACCTTACCAAAGTGGCTTCTTTTTAGAGCAGAGACCATCACAAAAATCCCCAACTAGTCACAATACAGGAAAAAGCTCAGTGTCGTATCCAGCCCCAACTGATACACCTATAACGTAACCACTACACCTAAGCCTCAGGGTACTTTGAAGGAGAGGAACAGAACAATTAATTGTAACAGGCAAAGGCAGGAGGACTGTCAAAACTAGCCTGGTCTACAGAGCCAGATCCAGGCAATCCTAAGCTACAAGGTGGGATCCTGTCTCAAAATCCAAAACAACCTATTCCTATTTGAAGAGCGTTTGGGAAGAAATACCAACTGGAAATGGGAGAGTCAGTTTTCTTCAGAGATGTGGGCCCCAAGAGACTCCACTAGATGGTCCCACACTCATGCACACATGGGTGGCATGAAATGGACTCTGGCTATTGAAGAGAAGGAGGGATGTTATGTAACAAGCAGCTGGGAGGACAGAGTTAGAAGGTAAGTCCCTGTTGTTGAAAACTCATGCACTTCACAAACAGGAGCCAGAGATCCCTTAGCTGGAACTGACCTGAATGCCTCTTTCCTGAGGACTAGATTTCAAATTACCAGAAGGCACCATGCAATCTCCAAAAGGGGAGAGGCAAACAACAATCCTACCCAGCTATGATGCCTATGAACAACAACCAGCATGGCATGATAACTCTAAGGGCACAGTAGTGGAACACATACCTTGGCAGTAACAAATAGCTTTCTAATAGGACTTAAGATCTTTCCCAAAGAGGAAAGCCATGCTGGTCCTGGAAACTTAGCTAACTCCCCAGTGATAGTAATGTCATCAATACTGGAGAACATACAACCACTAGTTT
>CABHPR010116191.1:3511-23728 GCA_902168415.1 Peromyscus melanophrys | reverse complement strand
GTCCATGGCCTCTCCTGGCTTCATAGGACGCCAACTCTCAGCTTTTCTCCATGACTCCTTTATTCTTTCAAATCCACTATTATATGGTAGACTCTCATATATTGTTTCCCAAGTTCTGCTGCCAGCTTAATGTCCTGTCTTGGCTCTACTCTGCACCGTAGCTTACGTGTACTGACCCAAGAGGAAATACTTCCCAGAAGATTTTACCACAGTGCTGTTGGTGTCTCATTTACCACAGTTGATTCCTAAGCCCCAGCTGACCACTGGCAATTGACTTAGTAAAGCAAAGGCTTTATTTACATAGAGCCTTAATCCAAAATATCACATGAATGAACCTGGTAGATTTTTGTTTCTCTACAAAAACTTCACAAGCTAGGTCTCTACTGACCTGTAACAATATGTGTCTCCTCCAAGCTCCCGTAACAGCTCATTTAGTTCTGAGTACTCAATGGTCTTTGTATGCCAAAGCTCTAAAACCATTCCTTCTTCCATGACCTTACTCCATAATAACATGGCTGGGTCTATTCCAGCAACATCCCATTCTCTGGTCCCACTTTTTCTCCTAGTCTCCTTTTTATTGCTGTGATAAAACACTGAGAAACATATATGGGAGAATTGGGTTAGTGCAGCTTTCACTTCCAGGTAGTAATTGTCATATAGGGATGTCAAGGCATCAACTCAAGTCTGAATCTGGAGAATTTAACAAAAGCAGAGACTTCAGAGGAATGCTGCTTGCTGACTTGCTTTCCGTGTATACCTTCCTTCCTCCTCCAATCATTAACCAAGAATTCCTCACAGACATGCCCAAAGGTCAATCTAATGAAGGCAGTTCCTCAGCTGATGTTCTTTCTTCTCAGGTAACTCCAGTTTGTGTCATGTGGACAAAAAATAACCAGCACACTTTCCTTCAATTATCTTCTTTCTTTCACTTACCACTGTCATTGTGTCTTCTTAGATGCTGCTCTGTGTGTGTGTGTGTGTGTGTGTGTGTGTGTGTGTGTGTGTGTGTGTATGTGTGTGTGTATGTGATGTGCGTAGGCACGGGATATGTCACATGTACCATAATGCTTATGAAGAGTTCATAGGGCAATATCTTAGATTTCTGGAGTTTGAATTTCAGTCTCATGACATATGTAGCAAGCATGCTTACTCACAGGGACATCTTGATGTTCCACAATTCAGAGTAGATTGTCTCAACATCTGTATACCCAATTAAGGTGCAACCTGCTTTTTAGTGATATGATTGTTTACTCCCTTCTCTGCTACTATATGGGTTCCAACCTTAGACACACTACACATACTACCTTTAACATCGTCCTATCCTTTATGATTTTTTTCAGTCTGTTTACTTTCTCTGAAAGTTTACTCCCATGTGTCTGGCTCTGCGATGTATGTATATATGTATATCTAGTCTCTCTGATATTTTTGTTCTCATTTTACATCACCTATTTTTATGTGTGGTATATATCTAACAGGGATACCAGGGGCACATTATCTTTGATTCATTGACACTAATGAGGCTCAGAGACTTATATTATTTACAAATTGACACTAACTAGAACCATAGTATGATTTACAAATGTTCCTTGTAGGGTACAGCGGCATATTTTATTACTTCTGTATGGTGCATTTGCTTCTTCTACAAGCTTGCATTCCCTACCTAACTTGCATCTCTGTAACCATTAAGACTCTAAGAATCTACAGTCACAGGTTCTGTCTACCAAAAAAATAAATAAAAAAAACAAAACCAAAAACAAACAAAAAACAGTGGAGACCACCAGTCCCCGAGTTCCTGGCCCTAAGTGTCTAGTTCCTTCTTTTAACATGGTTATCATGTGATTGGAATATTGGTGGATGGAGGTCATCAACATTGATTTTAAGATGAGAAGTCAAGATTAGTGAGGTCCAGAGTTCCTCTACTGTCAAACAGAAAGAAGAGGCAGAGTAGAGCCAAGAACACAATGGCATTGTTTGAAAGCTCACCTGCTGACTTTCTGAGTATTAGAAAATTTTGAAACTGTGATTTTCTACTTTGTTTCTCTTTATTTCCCTTTTAATCTAGAAACTGCCAATTAATTTACTAGAAGATAAAGCTTTTTTTCAGTTTTAGCCTATCATATATTTTCTGACTTAATGTGAATGAGTTATTTAGAAACTTTTCTTCCTTATTCCTTTTGAAGCTTCTTACAAAAGATTTTGAAAAATTCTCAGTTCTATTCAATGGTATCCATGAATAAAAATGAACTAGCTTTGTTTTATGGCTGACCAACTTCCCATCTTAGAGCATCTTTGAGGAGGAAAAGAGTAACTGCCATGGTAGACTTGCCTTATTTATTCTCTTCCTCCTCAGATTCCTGGTGAAAGTGTGAATTTCAGTATTTCCAAATATCCTAGTGGCTCATTTCCCTAAAACTAATTATGGATCTTATAATATAATTAAGAATGCTGAAAATAGGGAAATAGTCTTCCCTGTCAGGGAAAGCATACCAAATGATTATTCAAGGAAGGTTATATGTGAGAGATTATAATATTAAAAGTCATAGAAATATTAAAAAACAAATATTTTAAATATAAAAAATGAGAGACAACACAGATGTGATATTGTGTGATTTTGTTTATATCAGTTATATTTTTTTCTTTACTTGCCCAACAGATTCCATATATGATCCAGAGTTTGAATCTTTCAGCAAACGCTGAACTTCAGAGATACAAGTTCAAAAGTTATTTGTATTTTACATATAAAATAATAAAAGATAATAAAAATGTTATATATAATCTTAGACTTCTGACTGTTTCAGGAGAAGAGAGAAATGTGTTAACTATAGCCCGTGTGCTAAGGTTTGTGTGTATATTAAATATGTCCTCCAAAATCTCATGTGATGGAAAATCCCTCTGAGTGGTACTGTTGACATGCTGTAAGGAGCAGAGCCCCATAGAAAGCAACTACGTTACTGGATAGTCCCCCTTCATGAATTGATTAATGCTGACCTCACCAAATACATTAACTCTCCCAGGGGTGAATTATTTCCTCTGAGAATTGGGTATAAAAAGAGCAAAGTTACTCCTCCCCATTCTCAGGCTTTACCTTATCTCACATATGATCACTTCCTCTTGCATTCATTTCTCCTAAGATGCCATCTGTCATGTTATAAAATCAGGAAATCCTCGGCAGAGTTAAACAGATGCTGATATCTAATTTTGGACCACCAAAGCCATGGACTAAATAAATCTGTTGAATTTTTATGGAATCTAGTATCAGGTATTTTGTTATTACATCAGAAAATGCATTAAGATTATGGGATTACCAAGTAAATGAGCAAATTCTCAACAACAAAGCAAATATCATCTCCAAACTAGCCTTAGTTACCTCCTTACCTGGTTATTAGAATATTCATCAGTGTTTCACTGCTGATGAATCCTGGTCTTCAGTTTTAATGTTTTTTTTTTTTCCTGTACTTTGCTTATTTGGGCTATTCACCTATGGTGAGTTTTTATATCTGATATAGTTCATATTTTTAAAACATCAACATTTTTATTAATTCCTTAAGAATTAAATACATGTGTTTAGATCATACAACTCCTTCTATTAACTCCTCCCAGACATTCCTCATCTTTCTAGTTTCTTACACTTGTCTCTTCTGTTTACATTTAATAATCCACCAATCACAAACTGTGCTCTCCATATAAATGCGGGTCATTTCACTGGAACCTAGTTGACCTAACAGCGGTCACATCCTTACGAAAAACTGAATCTCCCTCTTCCAAAAGTCATAAACTGCCCACAGCTCTGCAGTTAGGATTGTCACTCGTGAACCCCTTCATAGTCATGTTAGAATGTCAACTTGCTTGATTTTGTGGAGGTCTTGTGCAGGCAAACAGTTGCTGTGAGTTACTGAGTTCAACAGTCCTGTAATGTCCCGAAGACACTGTTTTCTTTCAGTCATCCCCAAACTGTGGCCCATGTACTCTTTCTGTCCATCTTCTGTGGTAGTCCCTGAACCTTCAGGATGGAGTGTGATATAGATGTCCCATTTTCACCCATCCATAGTTACTTATTTTTTACATTTTTACAAATTAAGATTTTATGCATTAATCACAGTTCAATGCACAAAGAAATAGCTTTGATGAGATCTGAAAACTATGCTAAGCTTTTCTTTCACTTGGATTCTTTCTTCTGTATGGTCTATTCAATTGAGATTATAATTTCCAACATCATTTTGGTTTGGGGTTGCTTCACAAATTCTATCTCTATTTTTATTTCTTGTATTGACTTCTTCATTTAATTAGTTTATATTATGTTTTTTGTTCTCTTGGAGTATATCCATGTATTCTTTTTTTCTGCATCCTCATAATCATTCTTTTGTATTATGTGTCTGGTAGTTCTTTCAAGAAATTTTCACTAGGAACCTTTATTACAGTATTAGAGATAAGTGAAGGAGACATATCGTTGGTTTTTCTGTTTGTATTTCTGCACTGGGACTTGAGCATTTGTAGTTAGTTTATTGGTTGACTTTTTCTTTCTTTTATATTTGTCATTTTGAAAAATCCTAGACACCTTTCCCCCTCTCATTCAGTAGTTGTGTTTGCAGAGTTCAGTGCAGGAATAAGTCCTAGTAGAGTTGGTATGTTCTTTCCTTCTGTGGGATTGGTACTTATGGTTGGATGTTCTATCTCACATCTTCCTCTGAAAGGCAGATATTGATATGTGTCAGGTAATATCTCCTAACTGGGTCTGCTGCTTTCCCTGTGAGTTGTTGAACTCTGCATGCTTGTGGTATTTACCTAGAATCAGATTTGGTCCCCAGTTTGGTTCTTCAGCTATCTCTGGAGTTACTGGGAGATATGAAATTTCAATGCACCTATTGGCTCTGGTAAAGGACTATTGGCCCAGCTGTCTATAGCATTTGTTCATAGTCTACTTCTAAATACTGTGTCTAACTTCCTCCATTTACTGCTCACCTTATTTAATAATTTTGGCATAAGATTTACTTTATGTTTGATTTTCCAAAACCATTATTCTTCTTATCCTTTTTACTCCTTATATGTATGTTTTATTTTCTTCTTGAAATTTTTCTTTCTCTTTATCCTTTCTCATTTTCTTCCTCTTATCTGGTATATCTTATATATATCAGCATCACCATCTCAAAGCATTTTGAGTGGATTTATGGATAAGTTTATTTGCTTATAAACCTTGGATGCAACAGGAAGAAGAATCATTGTTATCAATAAGAAACTCTGTCATTAATAACCACATTATTGTTATAAAGTGCATTGATTTTAAAGGGTCTCAGGGGTCCCTTAACCAAAAATCAAGAGAGAAGAAACTTTTTTTTAATCCATGGAATTGAGTTTTTGAATAAAATGTATTGTTTAATTTTTATTGATGACTCTAGTAAATTTGCTCAGTGTTTTTCTTTTGTTTATAAATTGTAAGTAATACATATTTTCTAAAATGAGTGGGAATTTATCATATAGCTGACCACTTTTTGGCTGGCTTGATTTATTGCTGTAAAATTGAAGGTAGGCCATATAAGATATTTTTCCTTATCATGATTACTGGAGACTTTATCATGGCTTAGATAATGAAGAAATTAATTTTTGCTCTTTCACCTATTAGAAGTTCCCTAACTGTGAGAGAATTTGTGCATATAAAGACTAAAAATTTTTATATTATAAATCATACTAAAGAGTCTGTATCATGCTTAATAGTGATTTTTTATGCAGAACAATTGTATTAGTAGCTTATGAGGAATGTGATAATGCTAGTCACTTGTCAAGGACCACAGAAATGTGTATCAGTCAGAATGGGCTTACATGTGATGCAACAACAAATGACCCTCAAAATTACAATAGTACAAACAATATGTTTCTTTTTCATTCCTCTATGTGATCACTGTAGACCTCCATGCTGCCTGAGCAACCAACACCTAAGGATTTCTAGCCAACAAAGGAAAAAGTCCTTGTAGTATATCATACTAGCAGTTAAAGATTGCCTTAGAAATGATATTTACTCAGGAGGCAGAGGCAGGCGGATCTCTGTGAGTTCGAGGCCAGCCTGGGCTACCAAGTGAGTTCCAGGAAAGGCGCAAAGCTACACAGAGAAACTCTGTCTCGAAAAACCAAAAAAAAAAAAAAAAAAGAAAAAAAGAAACGATATTTATTATTCTTATTGAAAATTCATCAGTTCAGTGGTTACAGAAATATATTCTACTGACAGCTTATGGGAAATATAATCTTAAAATATGTTCTAAATAGTGAACAAATGGGCATATTTGGTAGCTAGCAAGGATAATCCTCAGAAACTAGGTACTCTGCTCTAGCAAAAGCCCATTTACCAGTACATGAAGCAGAAGAGGAAGGAAACTTAGGAGACAAAGTCTTTTTGTATCTAAACAGTACAGACAATGTTGTTAAGTCAGCCAGAAATCATATGTAGAGTCTTATTCACAGCTGTGAACCAGAATGTCTTGAGGTACGGTGCACATCATTCCAGTAAATCATTTAATTCTCACAGTAGGTATAGAGGAATAAATAATCTTCTTTTGTAAACAGTGACATGGGGGCTTGTCCTGAAAAGAAGAGTGAATCAAGAACAGAGTTGAGGTCTAGCTCCTTCTGAAGTCTCAGCCTTTAAGTCTCAGTCAGCTCTAAAAAGGAGACCTTCTTGGAAGACATTTTGAAAGGAATATCACAGATGTTTAACTTTAAAGAAACTAGGTTTAAAATATCATGAAAGAACATTTGTGATCTCAAACTAGGTTAACATCATAGATTCTAATGTAGCATAATCTTAGAGAGTCTTATTAATAAAACAAATCTGAGCCGGGTATTGGGGTGAACACTGGAAGGTCAGAGAGACAGAATAAGCCACAGCTATCTCACATCGCTGAATCCTCAGCTGGTCTTGTTTCCTCAGACTGGATGCCCCGAGCCCTCATCCAGAATGGGTCTCAGCTGAACTGCTGCTAGAAGCCTGAAAGCTTAACCAGGCCAAATGCTTCTCCAGGCCAAATGCCTCTCCAGGGCAAATGCCTCTAGTTTCTGGTCCTCACGCTTTATATACCTTTCTGCTTTCTACCACCACTCCCTGGGATTAAAGGTGTGGCTTTCTGGGATTAAAGGTGTGTATCACCGTGCCTGGCCGTTTCCAATGTGGCCTTGAACTCACAGAGATCCAGAGGGATTTCTGTCTCTGGAATGCTAGGATTAAAGGCGTATGCTACCACTGCCTAACCTCTGTTTCATATTGTGGCTGTCCTGTTCTCTGACCCCAGATAAGTTTATTAGCATACACAATATTTTGGGGAACACAATACCACCACATTCTAAGCTATAATACAATTCTAAAATACTAATTGTTAGCAACACACAATACTATGTTTTTGGATTGGGGACCCAGTGATGTCAATTAAATAGTGTATTTATCTTAAATCAATTATTGTGATTCAGAACAAAGAAATTTCTTGTTTCCTGCTTTTCATAAACCTAAGTAAATAGGGACAACAATGGCTTATTTATGAGGCAGCAAACTGTACATAACACACAGAGCACAACGAACTCCCTAACCATATAAGTACATGAATCCAACTATTTCTTTACTAGCATTTACAAACAAAAAAAGTACAATTGAAATTCACAAGTAAAGGATGATTCAAAAGGCTGTGTTCATTTTACAACAGTTCTAAAATGGTGGTAGGTTGTACAAGTCAGCCAGAAAATTTAAGACAACCAAAAATTAAAAGTGCTATATATCTTCCAACACATGAAGAACAGCCACACAGCAATATCAGAACATGCTTGTTGACATACAAAGTAGTAGACAATGGAACAAATGCATAATTTACAGTCATTAAGTGAAAAATAATTATAATTTCTCTTAAGATCAATGCTTTAATATATATAGAAAAGATTCTTTCTTTCTTTTTTTTTTTAAACTAAGGATAGTTTCCTTGCCTTTTCATTGTTACCAGAGTTTCAAGAGGTAGCTATATCTTCTCATTTCTCTTTCTGAAACTTCTGAGCAGCCACCTCAGAAGTGGGACATCTGCTCAGTGCTTTGAGTCCCACAGACCCTGCTCTGGTTGTTATCACACACATTTTAACTGGCAGCCCTGGCTGACGACCTTTCAAAACTCCCGTGTGTCTCAATTGAGGCAACCACCTATTGACTTCCTAATTTTTCATCACCAGAGGCATGGATTTCCTTTAAAAAAAACTAATTATATACTTAATTTGAAATCTGAAAATTGCAATGGGTAATGCATGTTGTTTGAAGGTTAACTTTCCACAGTTAACCTTTCCAGTTCCCTTTTCAAATTGAATGTGAGGATAAGAAATTAGAAAGTACACAGCCAGCTACAAAGCACTTTCTGGCATGCTTCTTAAAGGGGAATTTAGACCGCTCTGCCTCATTTTGGTTTTGGAGTTTGACCCTGATACAAACTTCTAGTTTGGGGTTGTTCTTTGTGCCAGCATGGAATGAGGCAGTTCTTTTATCATGCTTCAGAATGACAGCACTAATGACAATGAGCTTAATGTTGTACCTACCATATTGAGGAATTGATTGTACAGCTGATATCATATCTGGACCTAGTCTATTGCCCATTAAATAGGCTTCTCTGCCTAGTTCATGAATAAAATCTAAATTCTTCCATATTGATTTAAGTCTGTCATTTTATTTCTACACAAATATCCACCTTCTTAAGTACAGATTCAGAGACTGAGGTCTCTCAGTGTGCCAATTTTCTGCGGCTACCACAACAAGTCACAAATAAGAAGACTAATGAGCTTTTTCTCTGAAGACTCAACATCTCAGGTGTCTGACATTGGTCCTTTCTGTTCTCTCTGGGTAGGCTGTTAGTTGTTGCCTTTTGGTTCCCACCTCTGAAGTCCTGCACATTCCTGGACTTGTGGCTTTGATTCTGTTTTCAAAAACTGTGATATGAAGTCCTTCTATAAAATCACACACTGGAGACCTTCTCTGCCTACTTTTATGGATTTTATGATCACACGGAGTTGTACAAACAATCTAGGATTGACATTTTATTCAACATTATCTCATTAACGACAAGTGATTAAATGAAAAATAATCATAATTTCTCTTAAGATCAATGCTTAAATATATATAGAAAAGATTCTTTTTTTTTAAAACTAGGATAGTTTCATTGCCTTTTCATTGTTACCAGAGTTTCAAGAGGTATTTATTTTACTAAATAAACATAATTTCCTTTTTCATACAAATGTATATTCACAGGTCTTGCAATTGGAATGGGGACCATTTTAGGGAGCATATATCCACCTCCTACATCTGATTAGTTTGTGTGTGTGTGTGTGTCTGAATAAAAATGTATTATATTGAGGCTGAAGGAATGGTTCAGCAATTGGAAACACTGGATGCTATTGCAGAGGACCAAGGTGCAATTCCCATCACCTACGGTTGGCTCAAAGCCATTTGTGGCTCCAGTTCCAGTGGTTCTAGCATTCTCTTCTGGCCTCTGCAGGAACTGGGCACATGCATGATGCAGAAACATACATGAAGACAAAACACACATACATACAAAAAAGTATAATTAAAATGTAATATATTAAAACATACACTCCTACAAGCAACAAAACTGATAAACACAGAATGGATTAATTTTTTTTAAGTTTCTTTTTTTATTTTAAATTTTTTATTTTATTTTATTTTATTTTACAGTACCATTCAGTTCCACATATCAGCCACAGATTCCCTTGTTCTCCCCCGTCCCGCCTTCCTCCCCTTCCCCCCAGCCCACCCCCCATTCCCACCCCCTCCAGGGCAAAGCCTTCCCGGAGGACTGAGATCAACCTGGTAGACTCAGTCCAGGCAGGGCCAGTCCCCTCCTCCCAGGCCGAGCCAAGCGACCCTGCATAAGCCCCAGGTTTCAAACAGCCAACTCATGCAATGAGCATAGGACCCGGTCCCACTGCCTGGATGCCTCCCAAACAGTTCAAGGCAATCAACTGTCTCACCCATTCAGAGGGCCTGATCCAGTTGGGGGCCCCTCAGCCATTGGTTCATAGTTCATGTGTTTCCATTCATTTGGCTATTTGTCCCTGTGCTTTATCCAACCCTGGTCTCAACAATTCTCGCTCATATAGACCCTCCTCTTTCTCGCCAATTGGACTCCTGGAGCTCCACCTGGGGCCTAGCCGTGTATCTCTGCTTCCAGATCCCTCAGTTATTGTATGGGGTTTCTAGCATGACAATTAGGGTGTTTGGCCATCCCATCATCAGAGTGGGTCAGTTTGGGCTGTCTCTCGACCATTGCCAGCAGTCCACTGTGGGGGTATCCTTGTGGATTTCTGCGGGGCCTCTCCAGCACCTTGCCTCTTCCTATTCTCATGTGGTCCTCATTCATCATGGTCTCCTATTCCTTGTTCTTCCTCGCTGTTCTTGATCCAGCTGGGGTCTCCTGCTCCCCCAAGCTCTCTTTCCCTCGACCCTTGCCCTTCATTTCCTGCCACGCCTACAACGGTGTCGCCCGCGTGACAAATGCCTTGGATGAGGTGGTTACGTGGGAAAGGGGGGTTCGCGGCCCTCAGGTCTATGCCCCTGGCGACCCCTTATCGATCAGCTCGAATCATGGTGCCAGGCTACACGGAACCACGGAAATCTGCTTGCAGAGGCTGGCTGGCACTCTGCCTTTTTTCTCTTTGCAGCTGTGACTATTGCTGTTTCCTTGTGTATTGATTTCAGGAAGTTAGCTCTCAATGTTTTTGATGTGTCCCATAAAAGAGGGTCCTAGAAGTTTGGGAAATTTATGTATGATTTAGAGCAAAAAGAACTTATGATTCAGAGGGACGAAGATTCTAGCGAAGAGAGAATGATAGTAAAAGTCCAGGAACTCATAAGCAATCCACACACTCGCAGCCAACAGCAGCTGCAAGGAGGCAGTTACAGAAATTAGCCATTCCTACAAGAATTATCCAGGGACAAATAGAGTTTCTCATCAGGGGTCGGTGGTGGCAACCCTCTAACTTTAATCCTAGATATAATATTATTTGGAGCCATTGCCCTTTATGGGAGCTTATGATAAACATAGGAACCGGTGGGTGAATCATAATAGTATGAAAACAGAATGACATAAGTTACAGTTCATGGAAAGAATAGCTAGGTCCCAACCCCCCTGGTGCCTTCTCACCCACAGACAAAGGTTTAATATTTTCACACAAATAAAACCATGGTTAGAACAATGATGGAAAGGGTTTAATTTTGATACAGAACAAAGGTCTAATAATTGTGTAGAAGAAAAACTTCAGCTAGGGCCGAAATAGTCTCTGTCTGGATGAGAAACCACAAAAGGGGAAATAGAGTATGTACTCATGAGATCTGTTAATCATTCTGAGAGAATTGTGTCAATATATTGTTGATTCTATGTTTAACACCCTATTGGCCGATTGCCATGCTTCCTCAAATGACTGCATAAAATTCACTGCTTGGTCTGAGTAAAATTGCAGCAGTTTCACAGCATACTCTGGTGTCTGTGTCTGTCTGTCATCGCCGAATCCCACTTATCCTGAGTACCTTCACCCCGTTCTCCCTCGGTCTGGTGGCCCTACTGAGACCCAGTCCGCGGCAATTTCCCCCACTTATGACCAGGCTGTTCATGAAGATCTCATCCATTTCTCCGTCATTGGGTGATCCCCGTGTCTTTCTTGGGGTCCTGTTTTCCAGGTAGCCTCCCTGGTGATGTGAGTAGCAGTCCAGTCATCCTTGTTCCACAACTAGTATCCTCCTATGAGTGAGTATATACCATGTTTGTCTTTCTGAGTCTGGGTTATCTTACTCAGGATGATTTTTTCTAGATCCCTCCATTTGCCTGCAAACCTCATGATGTCATTGTTTTTCTCTGCTGAGTAGTATAGAAAGGATGAATTCTTAAAATAAGAATTTGTGGTTTTAAAATGACTCAAACTAAGAAACAGAACCTTATTGTCACCCTAGAATCCTTCCTAGATTACAGCCTATATCCTCACAGCCATGCCCAGAGTATAACTACTTTCTTGACTTATATCACCCTGGATTAGTTTTTAACATCTTAAAATAGTTTTACAGAAATCCAATTTATACACTGTGAAATTAAACCATTTATTTTATTTTTAACATACAAGAATCACTTTTTTTGTAATAAACTCACAAATAAAAATTTCACACATTTAGATCAACATAACTATAAAAGAAATATTTGCTTAGGTTCAAATTCTATATATCTTAACAAATTTCTATAGGATTAAAAAATAGTTATTCTGAAGCCATGGAGTCTTCTCTGAATCTTACACTTTCACAACAGATCATACTTTTATATCCTTATCTGCTATCAGAAAAAAGAAAATAAAATGATATAGTTAAAAAATAGAAAAATAATTTTCTTTATATCCTGTTCAAAACCTTCAAACTTGCCTTTTGTCCTGCTTTATCATGTGTTATTATTCTTTTTTATTCTCCTTTCTAACTGTTATACTATGCCCACATGTACATTTGTTTACATATATACATCTGTACACTATAGGCTAGTATATGCAAATAAAGAACATGATTTTGTTTTTTTTTTCCACTTTGATTTTGGATGACCTCATTGAATATAATATTTTCTAAGTCCATTTATTATCTTACCAATTTTGTGATTTCACTTTTCCCTTAATTTGTTTATTTATTGTTATCTTAGTTAATGTCCTATTGCTTTGAGGAGACGCAATGACCACAGCAACTCTTACAATAAAGGAAAGCATTTAATTGGGGTTGGTTTATAGTTCAAAGGTTTAGTACATTATTGTCATGGCAGGAAGCATGGCAGCATACAAGCCGACATGATGCTAGAAAAGTAGCTGAAAATTCTACATCTGCTTTGGCAGGCAGCAGGAAGAGAGAGACACTGGGCCTGATTTGAGCATTTGAATCCCCAAAGCCCACCCTCAATGACACACTTACTCCAACAAGGCCACACCTCCTAATAGTATCAAACCTTGGTGACCATGCCTTCAAATCTATGAGCCTCCAAGGGCTTCCTTTTTCAAACCTCCACAATTATAAATAATTTTATAAGCTTAATTAGAAAAACTTGTAAATAGAAAATATACAGAAAATAACTAGACTCAAAATCTATAAATTTCAATAAATTTCTATGCAATTATAATTGACATTTTGAAGCTATGGAGCTTCACATTGGATTTTACTTTCTCGTATCAAATATATGTCAGTTACCCATCACATAAAATGAAAAATCCATGACAGAGTTAGAAATGAAAACAATTAGCTATATGTCGTCTTTTCATAACACATAAGATCTTAAATCAAAATAGTTTTAATATACATTTTTCCAATGACTAGGTAAGTTGAACAGTTTTAAAAATAGCTATTAGCTGTTTGAGTTTCTGTCTTTATTTTTCTTTCTTTCTTTCTTCCTTTTTTTTTTTTTTTTTTTTTTTTTGTCTTTTGAGACAGGGTTTCTCCAGGTAGTTTTTGGTGCCTGTCCTGGATCTCGCTCTGTAGACCAGGCTGGCCTTGGAACTTGCAAAGATCTGATTGTCTCTACCTCCTAAGTGCTGGGATCCATTTGACTTTCTTTTCTTCAAAACAGTCTATTCAATTCATTAGCTCACTGTAGAATGGCAATTTCATTCCTTTGGTATTTAATTTCTTCAATTGTTCATCAATTCTGAATATTATCTCTTTGTCTTAAGTATAGCTGGTAAAGATTTTCTGCAATTCTTTGAACTACCAGTGTGCTCTGCTGATAGTTCCCTTTTCTATGCTGAAATTTTTTTATGGCTATTCCTTACTGAATTTCTGTTCACAAGTTTCTTGTCTTCTACAATGTATTGAAGAGTATTACTTATGTTTTCATCAAGAAATTTCAGCATTTCAGATTTTAAATTGAGGCATATGATCCATTTCAAATTGATTTTTATACAAGGTGAATGATGTAAATGAAGTTTCATTATTCTGCAGATGGATATTCAATTTTACCAGCAGAATTTGTTGAATAAGCTATTATTTTCAAGGGTATATTTTTTCTTCCTTTGTCAAATAGTATGTGGAAATAGCTTGTGGGTAAATTTCCTGGTCCTATTCTCTGTTCCAGTGATCTATATGACTGTTTTCAATGTCAGTACCAGCTTGTCTTTATAACTATAGCTGTGTAGTGTAATTTGAGTTTGGGTATTGTGATACCACCAGCTTTGTTCTTGATTCTTGGACTTTTTTTTTTTTTTTTTTTAGCTATTCATGGTCATTGTGGTTTCCTATTGGCTTCTTGAATTTATTTTAGTTACTATGAAATGTCACCTAAAAATTTTAAGTCATTGCTCTAAATATATAGACTAATTTTTGTCATACATCCATTTTTACAATATTAATCTGCCATGCCAGTAGCTGGGAAACATTTCCGTCATCCTGACCATAAAGTATTCCATTCTAAATTTTTTACTTCTGGGATTAATTGTAATGAATTGTCTTAAGTGAATTTGTTTCATTAAAAAGCTTAAAAATATTGACAAATTCTCAGCCAGTGATACAAAAGGAAAAAGGGAAAAACATATTAATAAATAAGAAATAAAAATATGTTATAGAGGGCTCCAATGACATACAGAATATCATTAGGGAATATTTAAACCCCCCCCAAAAGTTGAAAAACCTAGAAGAAATAGGATAATTTCTTAATTCACAACATTTACAAAAATTAAAGTCAGAAGATATAAATAACTGAAATATATCTACTCCTAGGAACAAGATGGAAACTGTAATCAAAAGTTTCTCCTCAAAGAAAAGCCTAGGACATGAAGAATCTATTGTTGAATTCTCTAAAACTTTCAAGGAAGATCTCATAGCAGTTCTTTGTAAGTAGTTGCACACACATAAAAAAATAAGTTGACAGGACATTACCAACTTTATTCCATTAAGACAATTGTATTCCAATACCCAAACCAAGTAAAGACAGAACAGCATAAAAGAAAACTACAGACTAATTTCTCTGATAAACATAGATGTAAAAACTCACAACAAAACACTTGCAAATCAAATTCAGGAATATATTACGATCACATGTTATTACCTAGTAGGCTTTACCCAGAAAGGGTAGGTTGGCTCAATATACCTAAGTCAATAAATGTAATATACTAGATATAAAAATAAAACCCACTTAAGAACAGAAATCACATTATCTTTGTGGATTCTGTAAAGGCACTGGACAAAGTTTGGCATTCTTTCATCATGGAAGTTTGGGGACATTAGGTAGACATGTTACATGAAAATAGTAAATGAAATATATATTCCACATTATAGACAACAGAGATAAACTGAAAACATTTCACATAAAATCAGAAATTAGACAGGGACACTCACTCTCCACTTTTCTATATCCTATAGTGTTCCCTTACTTGGTGACAATAATCGGACCAGAGAAATATATACCTGGATAAAAAGTAAGGATGGAAGAAATCAAATGGCTCCTATTTTCCTATAACACAATTATATACTTAAAAGTCCCCCTAGAATGTACTAGGAAAATTGTAGATCTAATAAAATCTTACAGCAAATTGCATGAACACAAAATGAATATCAAACAGTATCCTTTATGGTTGCCAATAATTTAATCTTACACAGTAAAACTAGCAAAAATATCCCATACATAATAGCTCCAAAGAATTAAGTACCTAGGGATACTTCAAACTTAAGAGAAAGATTCATACAACTAAAACTTCAAGACATTGAAAAAGGAAATCAGAGAGATAGTAGACTATGAAAAAACCTTCCATGCTACTGGATTAGCATATTAATATTGTAAAAATGGTTATACTACAAAATTAATATATTTTTATATATATTTAGTAAAATACCTATAAAAATCTGATGCTGTATTTCACAGATTAAACAAAATCACACACTAGAAAACAGTAGTCTATTCAACAAATAGACAAATATGGTATATATTTCCTTTTATCAGGCTGTTAGCTGTTAAGTAAAGATAAGCAAGCACAATCTGTAGAACCACAGAGGTTAGGTATAGCATATGGGACTAGAGGGGAGGGACAGCTCTCCCTAAGAAGGTGAAAGAGAATAGATATTTAAGGACGAATGTGGGTGGTGGAAGGGAATATGGGATGAAGTAGGGAATACTACAAGGGATAGTTAAAGCTAAGGGTCATTTGAAGGATTGTATGGAAATCTAATACAGCAGAAGCTTCCTAAATTATTTACATATATGTAGGTGATCTAAATGAAATTCCCAAATAATGGGGAAGACAGAGCCCAAAATAGACATCTTATCATCAAATGAAGCTGCAGTTCCAGAAATGGGTTCCATATAATTGAGTTGTTGGTAGAGAGCTCCCATGGGAATCCTCAAACAACCCAAATGTTGCAAAAGGTATAGGTTACTTTTCACAAACTGATGGCAAGGCCTTATTGCTTAAAATAACATCTATACAACTCATTGAACATTGTGAAGTTGAGCTGGTGCCTAACTAGGGGCTTTACCCCATTGGCTAGTGTTCTTGGTACCAGAAGGTATTCTACGTGTTACTAAAGGAGAAATGTAAACACCAACAGAACTACAAATCCTTCTATTTACAATGGTGTCCTGTCTTTAAGATATTCTAGGGACAAAGACTATAGAAGTAACCAAGAAATATCTGATTGGACTTAAGACCCACTCAATGAGATGGAACCCATACCTTCTATTGCTCAGATGAAAAAGAATCTGAGACTAGATAGCCGAGGGACCTAGAGCAAAACCAAATGCTAATGTTTAACTACAGAAACATAACATTAAAGATGACTCCAAATGATACTCTGTTATACCCAAGATCAGTGTCTTGCTCAGCAATTGTCAAAGCAGCTTCCTCCTGCAGCAGATAGGAATAAATGCAGAGACTAACATCCAGATGATATGTAGAGTGAGAGACCTCAGAACACTCAGTCCTAAAAGAATCTCTCCATCAAATCTCTTCCCTCAGGGCTGAGGGAGCTTTTCAGAAGGAGAGGTGAAAGAGGTTAAAAGCCAGAGGCCATGGGGAATACTAATGTTTTCTAATCACAGTAGGACTGATACACATATGAACTAACAGAGAACAAGGCTACATATTCATGGTCTGCATGAGTTTGTACCAGATGGGGTGCTAGAGCTCAAACAGAAGTACACACATGTCCTCATCTCTAACCCAGAATCTATCTCCAATTGCTAACCACTTGTAAATGAGAAAATTGTTTTCTCCAAGGGAGTCTCATGGGGGAACCAAATGGCTCTTAATGGTAATCCACATGCTCAACAGTAGATGGCCAACAAAAAATGAACTCTACAGTGTCTTTGGATATTCATTTTTTCATGATGTTGTATGAGGGTTTTTATTTTTAGTTTTACTTTTACTTTTATTTTATCATATTTTATTTCTTTTTACCCTACAGATTTTGTGTACATATTATGGCTTCTGGTTTTCGGTTTTCTGGATGTGCAAATGAGTGTGTCTCTGTATCTATATCTGTTTTTGTGCCTCTCCTTGGGCTATTCTCCTTCTGTTTGTTTGTTTTATCCTATTCTAATATAAATTTCTTATCTTATTCTATTATATATTATTATTTTTATCCCTTAGATGCCTGTTTGTTTTGTAATGAGAGTCAGAAGAGGACAGATTTAGATGGGAGAGCAGCTTGGGAGGAACTGCGAAGAGAGAGGGAAATTCATAATTAGAATATATTGCATGAAAAAAATCTGTCTTCAATAAAAGAAAAAAATTCAAAATAAAAACCACCTGAAATGTTAAAACTTCTTTATAGTGGTATTCTATTTGTACTGAAATGCTAACGTGTAAATCATTATGTGACTTGGTGAGCATTGCAGTTCTTCCAAGATTCCTGTGAATGAGTAAGAACAGAATGTCAGTTGGCATGAAGTAGTGGGTGGCAGTTTATTGATATAGTGCATTGATAGATAGGAAAGGTAATCTTACAGACAGAAAACAATACTTACTGTCTACCCTAGGTACACTATACTCAATGCTGAGACTGTGAAGTAAGTTCTCATGGAATTTGATAAGGTGGGTGTGGTTTAGCATTTTCTATTTGCTGGATTTCTTAGCAAACTTCCCTTACTAGTAACCTTTCTTCAAAGCTATTTGGAATTATAGAAATGCAAAGGATCTTCACTTATACTTCACTTTCTTTTTCCCTGATGTCTGTTTATTGAGATAAAGGGAGAATTAATAGCAAGGAAGTCCAAGAGCAGAGACAAAGAAAAAATATGAAGAATGTGGCAAATAGCATGTTAAAGGTCTTGGTAGGTCTATCCCAGTACATATGATTCTCTTTATAATAACATTTATTATTATAAAGTTTTAAATTTATGAATTTAGAAACATCATGCACATAAAGTAACTATAGACCCCATGATACTAGAAAAGAACCTGCAGAAACGAACCTGCAGAAAAGACCATAACCTGCCTAGCTTGTCATTACAAATAAGAGATTCAATTTCCCAAATACCATTAGAGACATTATTTCTCTCAAAACAAAAAACAAAAAACAAACAAACAAACAAAACCCAGTTATCAGTGTGGGTTGAAGTAACAAATCAATTCTTCCTTAACAGGATCTGGAAGAGACAATAGGACAGACCCCAATGAATTATGACAAACTCCTGGTACAGAGCAGCCCACATTCAAAGCTGGGGTCCACCTGCATGCCAGGCTTTAGTCCTGCTGAGTCTTCAAACACTCTCTTAGCACTTGCCCACCATCCTTAGCAGTAATTTTTTTCATTCAGTCACATTCCTCAGAATCATAATTTAATTTGCTTCTCATCAAATGAAACTGAACCTTGGATTTAGCTTCCTGTGAAAGGTTGCATAGTAACTGCTATCTTGCTTTCTCTGCAGTCTAACTCTTGAACATAAGTATAGATTTACTTCTCATCTACACAAGTCCAGATTTAGCAGGAAATGATTTAGACAAGAGAAGAAGGAGGTGTGCCTATGCATTACCCACTTGCCATATTTTCCCCTTGAGAATCATTTCCTTCTTCTTTAAGCAGATATCAATTTGGAGAAGCAGCCTTTTAGCAGTATTACAAGGGAATCTGACACAGGAACTTTGTCTTTGTGTATCAGATTAGGGAATCCAATGGGTCTTTTTCCTTGTCACTTTTCATGAAAATATACAGATTCTGAATATTTGGATGTAATTAGTTCCTTACTTAGCATAAGCTTTGATGTGGCTTTCTGGGTATTGCTGTAAAAAGGGGTGGAGAAGAAGGAAATGAAAAGAAAAGAAAACCTGAAACTCAATCAGTATAACACAAAAAAGATTGGAGCATCCACAATGCTGCCTTTTGGTGACCTCCCTGTATATAACAGGGGTCAGGCAAATTTTACACAGTGCCTTTGACAAAAGCAATTTTTATTCTGATATCACCCAGGTGAATAAGAATTTAATTGTTGAAAATTATTGTATTGCTTTAAAATGTTGAGATTTCTTTCTGGAGAATTCCTATCTGTCTAGGTCAGGGACAGAAAAACAGTGCCCTTTGGGCCCAGTGGGATCCAGAAACAGGTTTTGTAGATGAAATTCTAAACAGTCTTATTAAATAAGAAACAGAACCAAAATAAGAGTTAAAAGCCCAGAAATAAGAGCAGTAGCCAAGAGCTAAGACCACCTTATCTTTCCACTCGCTACAGTCTTCCCCTGAGAGAGAGACCTTCTTCCTGTGTCCTATCTTTTTATTGCCTTTCTGTTCTGCCTTCTCATTGGTTATAAACCCAACCACATGACTTCCTCGTCACTGCCTGTCTATACAGACCTCCAGGTCTCTACGGTTGTTACTGAGATTAAAGGTTCAGGTCACCGCTTGGCTGTGTCCTTGAACACATAGGGACTCTGCCTATCCTGTTCAGATTAAGGGCATGTGCTACCACTGCCTAACTTCTATGTTTAATATTGTGGCTGTTCTGTTCTCTGACCCCAGATAAGTTTATTAGGGTGCACAATATTTTGGGGAACACAATATCACCACATTTCCCCTTTTTTGTCTAAAATTTAAAAATGCTTATAACTAATACAAGAGAAACTATATCCAATAAGTATATACAATATATACAGTCAAGAATCACATTAACAATGTCTAGTCCACTAACATTTGACAGATTCAGATAAAAAACTCCATTATATATATATATATATATATATATATATATATATATATATATA
>CABHPR010116189.1:0-32466 GCA_902168415.1 Peromyscus melanophrys | reverse complement strand
CTTCTTCTTCTTCTTCTTCTTCTTCTTCTTCTTCTTCTTCTTCTTCTATTCCTATCATTCTTAGGTTTGGCTGTTTCATAGTGTCCCATATTTCCTGGATGTTTTGTGTCATGGATTTCTTAGATTTAACATTTTCTTTAACCAACGTCTCTCTTTCTTCTAGCGTATCTTCAATGCCTGAGATTCTCTGTTCCATAACTTGTACTCTGTTTATGATGCTTGCATCGGTAGTTCCTGTTCGCTTAACCTAGATTTTCCATTTCCAAAATTCTCTGTTTGTGTTTTCTTCATTGCTTCTATTTTCATTTTCAGGTCTTCAACAGTTTTTATTCACTTCCTTCAACTGCCCCCACCCCCACCCCCGGCTTTCTTTAAGGGACTTACTAGTTTCCTCCAATTGTTTGTATTTTCCTAGCTTTCTATGAGGATTTTTTTTTCATTTCCTCCCATTGTTTGTGTTTTCCTAGATTTCCTTGAGGGATTTATTCATTTCCTCTTTAAGGACCTCTATCACCTTCATAAAGTTGGTTTTAAGGTCATTTTCTTGTGCTTCATATGTGTTGGAATATTCAGGGTTTGCTGTAGTAGGATAGCTGGGTTCTGGTGGTGCCATGTTGCCTTGGTTGTTATTGATTTTGCTCTTATACTGGCATCTGGGCATCTGTGTTTGGGATGATTATAGGTCTAGGTGCCAATTTCTGACTTTGTCTTTGTTGGATGTGTGTTTTCTTCCTTGGTTTCTGTTTCCTCTTTGGTTTTCTGGAACTCATGGTCTGGATTCTTGGCTGTCAGCATGACCTCCGGGCCAGCATGGAATCTCTATCCAAGTTGGGGGCTGGACTTCAGGTGGCTAGCTTGGCATTTGATCCAGCAGGGGATGTCTGCCCAAGGTAGGGGTTGGGACACAGTGATAAGGAGGGGAGTGAGGACTGGGGACAGTGTGTGGGGCGTGGGGAACTGAGAGAGTGGAAGAGGTTCTTTAGACTGATGTGACATGCATCTGTTCCTCCAACTTGCAAGGTCTGCAGCTGTTCTTCTAACTGGTGTGGCCTGCACCTGAGCATTGGAAATCTGCCTGTTTTAGTGTGAGAGCAGGGCAGCAGGGGTGGGTGGGGGGTAGGGAGGAAGAGTATCAGCAGCTTGGTTCTTTTGGGTCCTAATGGGGGCATGGGAGGGTTACAATGACAGGTGGGCCTCTTACCCATTCTGGCTCCAAGAGCTGTTTTACAAAGAGAGAATAGTCATTTGCAGATTATGGTAAAGCCTTGCTCCAAAATCCCAAAGGCCTCTTCTGTGATTCATGTCTAGGGGCCTGTCATAGACTCCAAACAACATCCCTATCTGCCACTGACACCTAAGTACCATTAAGTCTGCTGGATCATATGGTACAAGTTGTAGATCAGCTTGCACAGCAGCCTGGACTTGTTGAAGAGTATTTTCCTATTCCCAGCCCCACAAGAAACTAGCAACTTTCTGAGTCACTTGGTAAATAGGCTGTAGTAACATATGGAAGTAAAGATGCTTGAGACTTTTTCTGCTTATACAGAGCAAAGGACACGGTCAATAACACAAAATGACAGCCTACAGAATGGGAAAAGATACTTACCAACCCCACATCTGACAGAAGACTGATCTCCAAAATATATAAAGAACTCAAGAAACTAGACCTTAAAATATCAAATAATCCAATTTGAAAATGGTGTACAGATCTAAACAGAGCATTCTCAACAGAAGAAACTCAAATGAGCAAAAGACATTTAAGAAATTGTTCAACATCCTTAGTTATCAGGAAATGCAAATCAAAACAACACTGAGATACCATCTTACACCTTAGTCAGAATGGCTAAGATCAAAAACACTGATGACAGCTTATGTTGGAGAGGATGTGGAGTAAGGAGAACACTCCTCCACTGTTGGTGGGAGTGCAAACTTGTATAGCCACTCTGGAAATCAGTATGGCGATTTATCAGAAAATTGGGAATCAACCTACCTCAGGACCCAACAATATCACTTTTGGGTATATACCCAAAAGATGCTAAATTATTCTACAAGGACACTTGCTCAACTATGTTCATAGCAGCATTATTTGTAATATCCAGAACCTGGAAACAACCTATATGCCCATCAACCCAAAAATGGATAAAGGAAATGTGGTACATTTTACACAATGCAGTATTACTCAGTGGTTTAAAAAAAATGACATCAGGCTGGGCAGCGGTGGTGCACGCCTTTAATCCCAGCACTTGGGAGGCTGAGCCAGGTAGATCTCTGTGAGTTTGAGGCCAGCCTAGTCTACAGAGCGAGATCCAGGACAGGCACCAAAACTACACAGAGAAACCCTGTCTCGAAAAAACAAAAAAACAAAACAAAACAAAACAAAAAATGACATCATGAAATTTGTAGGCAAGTGGATGGAACTAGAAAAAATCATCCTGAGTGAGGTAACCCAGACCCAGAAAGACAAACATGGTATGTACTCACTCATATGTGGATATTAGACCAAAGCAAAGGATAACCAGGATACAATCCACAACCCTGGAGAAGCTAGGTAAAAAGGGGGACCCTAAGAGGCACACACATGGAGGGCCCTAGGAAGGGGAAATAGTTAAGATCTCCTGGGTAAACTGGGAGGGGGGTAGAAGAGAGGGGATGGGAGTGGGGAACATGAATGATTAAGTTGGGGAAGGGTTGGAGAGGGAGAGCAATGAAAGAGATATCTTGATAGAGGGAGCCATTATGGGCAAGGGAGAAACCTAGTGCTAGGGAAATTGCCAGGAATCCACAAGGATAGCCTAGCAACCATGGAGAGGGTGCCTGAACTGGCCTTCCTCTGTGATCAGATTAATGAATACCCTAATTGTCATCCTAGAACCTACATTCAATAACTGATGGAAGCAGATGAAATGATCTATAGCCAAGCACTGGGCTGAGCTCCTGGAGAGCAGTTGAAGAGATGGGGGAGGGATTATATGAGCAAAGGGGTCAAGATCATGATGGAGAAAACCACAGAGACAGCTGACCTGAGCTAGTCGAAGCTCCCGCACTCTGGACTGACAGCTGGGGAACCTGCATAAGGCTGAACTAGGCCCTCTGAATGTGGGTTACAGTTGTGAGGCTTGATCTGCTTGTGCAGCCCCTGGCAGTGGAACCAGGACTTATACCAGATGCATGAACTGGCTTTTTGGAGCCCGTCCCCTGTGGTGGATACCTTGCTCAGCCTTCATGCAGAGCGTAGGGGCTAGGCCCTTCCTCAGCTTGGTATGCCACACTTTGTTGACTACCCAAGAGAGTCCTTACCTCCTCTGAGGAGTGGATAGGGTATGGGATGGGGAAGGGGAGGAGAATGGGAGAGAAGGGGAACTGGAGATGGTATGTAAAATAGAGAAATTTTAATTAAAAGAAGAGTTGCCATGGTCATGGTGGCTCTTCACAGCAATAGAAACCCTAAGACACCCACTCCACTTCTGCAATTTCCCTGAACCTTAAAAGCCCTTCATTAACACTAATCCAAGGATGTCAGGCCTCTCCAACTCTTGTTCAGTAGTCCATCTTTTGACAAATGCTTCAACCAACCATTCAGACAAACCTTTGACACATATTTTTGACTCTGCAAAGTTCCATATTAAACCTAGAATCTCCAGAGGGTCCCTATCAAAAAATTCAGCCTGATTTAGTTTTATGCTTTCACCATTATTGCACACTCTTAAAATCCATTACCACTCACATTCCCCAGACTTCTGCTTGAATGAATTAGCAAAATCATTAATCTCTTTAGTAGTGTAGCACATCTCTTCATGGACCATTTTCTATCTCCCCTCTAGGAACCTGCTTTGCCTTGAGTCTGGTTATGGGTTTAGAGGCAACTATTGGTAGGTCTTGAAGGACACCAATATTGTCTCAAATGGCATTTTCTTCAGAGAAAGTCACTGCTGGTTTAGCAGACACTGAAGGATTACTTTCCTCAGTGAAAGGTGAAAAGGGCAATGTTTTAAGGGGTGGGGCTGTGGGTGCTCCTTCCTCAGGTGAGATAAACCCTTAAGAATCTGAGGATTCAAGTTCTCAGCTTCCATAAGATCCTTCCACACATCCCCATCCCAAATTATAAGATCCCATTCTTTACAATAAATACCTGTACTTTAACCGCTGACACCCTCTCAGGCTGAGACTTGAATTTCCACTGTAGTTCAGCCCACTTTATGAGGGCTTCAGTTTGATTTTGTGCAACTCAATCTCTGTGTCCCCAGGAGGAAAGATTCTCTTCCAGGGCACACTTAGGAATCTTTAGGCTGTTTATTCATATTTGGAACCAGTCAATTTTATTACTAAGTTCTTTGTTGTCCTTTCTGGTATTTGAGGAGCCACTTATGGTACCAAAATCTGTATTAGTCAGGGTTCTCTAGAATAACAACGTAGAGAATGAATCTCTCCCCCCCCTCTCTCTCTCTCTCTGTATCTGCCCCCTCTATATCTGTCTCTATCTATCTACATCTCTCTCTATATATAGATATATAAAAAGATGATTTATTGGAAGGACTTACAGGCTACTATCCAGCTAATCCAACCATGGCTGGCTATGAACATAAAGTCCATAAATCCAGTTGATTAGTCCACAAGGCTGCATATCTCAGCTGGTCTTCACTATATGCTGGAATCCCAAAGAAGTAGGCTTCAATGCCAGTGAAGGAATGAATGTACTAGCAAGGTGAGGGCAAGCAGGCAATGAGCAAAGGCTTTTCTTCCATGTCCTTGTATAGGCTTCCAGCAGGTGGTGTGGCTCAGACTAAAGGTGTATGTTTCATCTTCAAGATCTGGACCAAAGGTGTGTGATTTCCACCCTCAAAGATTTATTCACCCACTTCAAAAGAAACCAAAACAATAATCTCTCACAGGCATGCCCTCCATTTCTGAACTGCAGTTCATTCCAGATAGAGTCAAGCTGACACCCAACAATAGCCATCACACCTAGTACTGCCAGAAACTACATCTCTAAAATCTCAAGAACATGACCACCCAAAAGTCAGCTGAGCAAAGGCAAAAACAGTGGACATACCAAAGTGGATGGGAAAAAGCCCACAAGGCCTCAACCATACACAGAGAACTACAGGCAACTGGGAAATGCTTGTAGCAGGAGAAATAGTGTCCCCTAGGGATGAGCACACCAATTCGTTATTCAATACCAAATGGTCAGCCTTGAAAGCATACATACAAGTAACATTATATGGGCTGAGTAGTTTATTTAGGAACATATATGTATGTAGCTAGACATATAGTATGAAATGACAGTTAATGGAAAAAGAAACCATGAATTTGAAAGAAAGCGGGGAAGGGTAGATGGGAGGATTTGGCACTAGAAACATAAAGGAGAAATGTCCTAATTATATAATAAACTCAAAATTAAATATGCAAAAAGCAAAACAAATGAACAAAGAACAACCAAAACTAAAATCAAAACAAGAAAATAAAGTTATATACCTATCAGGAAATGCAGACTAGGACTCCTTTAAGCTTCCATGCTTCCCAGGCTACAGTGTCAATCATCAGGAAGAAAAATGGTAACTAATGTTGGCATACATGTGAGGGAAGGAGGTCATACACTGTTGTGAGGGTTAGAACTAGAGAATCATCTTCTGAAATCAGTCTAGATGTTCTAAAAAATGAATAAATGAAAGAATGAAAAGTATTGTGTGACCCGATTAGAACATTGATGTGTGACATGATTCCTGTGGAAGCAATGACAAACATCTACTTAACTTATCACAGATAAGAAACCAATGACAAGCCAAAATTGGGAAGCCAACAAAGTCTAAAATGGTAAACCAATGAGGCTTTTTTCTTTGTAGAGGTGTTTTATCTGCATGTATGTCTGTGCATCATGTGTGTTCCTAGTGCTAGCAGACCCAGAAGAGGGCATTGGATGCCCTGGACTTGAGGTTACAAATTGAGTGCCCATGTGAGCATGCTGGGAATTCAAAGCGAGTCTTCTGAAAGAGCAGACAGTGCTCTTAGCCACTGAGTCATCTCTAAAGTCAAGTCGACCAGTGAGATTTATTGGGTTGACTTATAAGAGTGTGGGTGATGGCTTATTTATATAAGCACAAAGTACTTAATGACAGCAGCATCACCTTGTGAGGGTGATGGCTAATGAAGCTGGAAACCTGAGAATCGCTGTACAGCTTGCAGGCAGCTCAAGGGAGGTTGGAAGTGTCTTTCAAGCCACTCACTACCTCCTCCAGGCAGCTAGACTGGTGTCTACTTCGTGGCTGCTCTGAGCATCTTCTGTGCATCTCAGCTTGTCTGACAGTGTCAGCAGTTCTTAGTGAATATATATGCTTGAGGCAAGAGGGCACTAGTGAATCTTGCCAGTTTCCGCAACTTCCCGAAGCTATTAAGTTGTCTATTTCTGAGCTTTGGGAGTTTCTGTGCAGTACTGAATGTATCACCTCCCATTAGAGCATCCTGTTCCTTTACCTTACTTTTGATAACCTGTGTTTTAAGGAGCATCTTACAAGACAAAAAGTTTAATCTCAGATACACAGTAACCATTCCTGGGCATGAACTCCAAAGACTTGCCATATTACCAATGAGCACTTGCCTATCATGTTCATTGCTACTTTATTGACAGCATCTAGGAAATGGAATCACCCTAGATGTCCATCAACTGACACATGGTTAAACAAAAATGTATGTTAGAGCTTCAGACTTTTTGTTTTGTGTTAGGGAATACATGCAGAAGCCAGGAAACTGGAAATGCACAGTTATGCAGAGATGCTGAAAGAGAGGGATGATAGTAGAATCTAGGTGATATGAAATTAGAGAGTGGGTATTCTGGGGTCAGAATGGTTCATATATGTACTGTAGTGGTGGGCAAGACAAGAGGCTGCTGAAAGGTCATCTCAAATGAGATGTCCATGAAGAAGGTACATGGGAAACTATCATTTTGCAACCCAAGTAAAAAAAATATAATGGTGATAGAACACATGTGCTACAAAAGAATGGGGCATTGGATAATACGTGCTAAATGTTTCATTAGGGATGGGGGCAAGAAGAAAGGAGGAAGAGTGGGTGGGTTAATCAACAGTAAGGATGTATGAAGAAGCCTCATAAAATCTGTCTTACAAGTTAAATGTAATTTAGGTAAATATGATTTTAAAACTTTGAACAGAGGTTCCCACATGGGTAAATAATGCTGCTCCCAGACTAGGGATGTTAAATGAAACTCTCTGTACCAGGTACTGGTTATCTGCCTAGGACTTACTGGTCAGGGAGGCCCCATTGCCACCCCAAACAAAACAGGTCATTGCCAGTACTCTTGCTTTAAGTACATGGTGTTGCTGAAGACACCAAACACTTTGGCTGCAAGATAGAGAGCAATCTTGAACTTAACCAGGGAACTCTCTGCTGGCTAGGTATTGTAGCACTCTAAGTTTCTGTGTGGGCTCCTGGTGGGGAAAGGATGTCAATGGTCTTACCACTTTAACCTGCATTCTACGTGGCAACCTACTAGTCAAGATGTGTGCACTGGTGCAATACTAGCATAACCAACCTGTCTCTTGATAGGACTGACACCAGCTGCAGAGAAGGGAATTCTTTTTTTTTTTTTTTTTTTTTTTTGTTTGTTTTTCAAGACAGGGTTTCTCTGTGTAGCTTTGCGCCTTTCCTGGAACTCGCTTGGGAGACCAGGCTGGCCTCGAACTCACAGAGATCCGCCTGCCTCTGCCTCCCGAGTGCTGGGATTAAAGGCGTGCGCCACCAACGCCCGGCGAGAAGGGAATTCTTGCCTGGTACAATAAACATGGTCAAAAACCATGGCATGAGAGTCACAGGCTCAAGAGCAGAACCTACTGATGTTTTAATGATCATGTTTGTTAATTTGCCATCTATTCATCCTTATGATTTGTACTACTCTCAACCTTGGTGAAAGAAGTCTCCTCTTACAGTTGGTCGTGAGTAATCCAGATGGAAATAGCTGTTCAAAAAGTACTGAGAACAAACAATTGTGGAAGATTGGGACAATTACCATTTCATTATGGTTGAGGGAGGGTCCCAGGAGTCTCCTATCCCTCAGTGAAGGTCTACTGGCAGTTACAGGCAGATATATTATTTTAGAGTTTGGAGTAGATACTTCTCCATTTTTCTACAGTACTTTCTACAGCAAAATGAATTCTTGCATGCCTTCAGGGATTTTTTGTTTCCTAGACAGGGTTTCTTTGTATAACCCAGATTGTCTTGGTATTTGCTTTGTAAACCAGTCTGGCCTTGAACTCAGAGACCCAACTTCTTCTGCTTCCAGATATAGGGATTAAAGGCATGTGCTACTATGCCTTGCCATTGATCTTTTGGATTTTTTAAAATTAATTCATTAATTTTATGTGTATGCGTGTTTTGCCTCCATGTGTCTATGCAGTATGTGCATGCAGTATCTGCAGACTCCAGAAGGCACCAGATCCCCTGGTCCTAGAGTCACAGACAGTAGAGACCTGCCATGTAAGTGATGTGAATCAAAGCAGGGTCCTATGTAAGATCAACCAGTGCTCTTAACCACTGAGCCATCTCTCCAGCCCTGACCTCGGTCGTTTATAAGCTATAGATGTGCATGCACATGTTGTCACATTCACAGTTTAACTCTAGTTTCTCATCTTGACATTTGTATGGTTTAAGTTGATGTGTGTATAGTTTGAAGATTTTAAAGGTGAGTAACAGATGAGAATTTATTGAAGCACTTTGTGTTTTCTTTCATGATGAATTTTCTTTTATGTCTACAAGTTCAGCACTAGGTAAAGGATTTGTCAAGCTGAATGCATTTGGGGGTTGGAACTTCTGATGAATAGCAAGACATCGTGATTATATATGATATACATTTATATGGTTTCTCAAAAGCATAAATTTTGTGATGTACAGCAAAATTAGAGGGAAAATTAAATGCTTTATTACTTTTTTTTGGCACTATGTTTTGTCTTTATATATATATTTTCTTTTTTTGGACAGGGTTTATGTAGTCCTGCCTGTCCTGAAACTTACTATATGGATCAGTCTGGCCTCGAACTCACAGAGCTCCTCCTGCTTCTATGTTATAAATGCTGGGATTAAAGGTGAGCACCACATTTAATTTGAGCGGTTCGCTTACAGTTCAGAGGTTTAGTCCAGTATCATCATGGCGGGAAGCAAGGCAGCCAGGCAGACATGGTACTAGAGGGGAGAGTCCTTACATCTTGATCCTGTTATAGTGTCAAAAGCCATAAGCTAACACCAAGATATTGCAAGGCAAAAATGTGTTAATGGCTGGGGTCATATTTTCAGTCTCCCATAGCAGGAGAATGAAAACAGCCCAACTTAAAGGCAGAGTAATCTTTTTATACCAAGCAAGCAAGTGATTAAGAGTGGAATTTTGCAGTTGTTTTTATGATCACGGGAAAGGTATGTTATGGGTTTATGGTAAAAGAGTTAACAAACCACAAAATGGTCAGTCAATTCTTGAACAATGGATACAATTTATGATGTGTAATTCACAATGTTATTGAGGAAAAACCACTCAAAAAAGTTAGCCTCTAGTTAAGGATATGATCAAAATCTAATATTGTTCAATTAAAAAGAAAATGGAGTCAGCCGTCTTTAACAATCCAAAGGCAACAGAAAGTGAATGATCTCACTTGGCATGACTTGCACGAGACTTCAAAGCCCACCTCCACAGTGACACCCTTCCTCTAACAAGACCTCACCTCCTAACAGGCCCACTCACTTTGGGGGCTATTTTCTTTCAAACCACCACATTCCATTCCCTGGCTCCCAAAGGTTTGTAGCTATATCATAATGCAAAAATGCATTCAGTCCAACTTCAAAAGACCCCACAGTCCATAACAGTTTCAACAATGTTTAAAAGTCCGAAGTTCAGAGTCTCTTCTGAGAGTCATGCAATCTCTTTAACTATAATCTCCTATAAAATCAAAATCAAAAAGCAGATCACATACGTCCAACATATAATGACACAGGATATGCATTACCATTCCAAAGTGCAGGGAAGGGAGCATGATGAGGAAATACTGGACCAAAGCACGACCAAAAACCAGCTGGATAAACTCCAAACTGCATTTCTATGTCTGATGTGAAAAGGCCATTCAAAGCTGTAACTCCCTTCAGTTTTGTTGACTGCAACACACTTCTTTCTCTTGTGCTGGTTTCACTCCCTGTCACCAACTTTCCTCAGCAGATATCAGATGACTCTGGCATCTCTAACATCTTGGGGTCTCCAAAGCAATCCAGGCTTCTCCTTTACAGCTTCACACAATGACCTCTCTGCATCTCCATTCAGGGACACCCTTGAAACATGCCTGGCCTCAGTGGGTTTCCTCACTCAAGGAGGAAGATTCCACACCTTTCTATCCTTGAAGCCAGAATTATGAGGCCAAAGCTGCCACGTTCTCTTGCTTACTGGAGCTGGAGCATGGACCCTTCTTTAAACTACATCTTCACCAGCTTTCTGTTTTCAATAGCTTCCTTAACTGCCTACGGCTGGCTATTCCGGAACAGCACAGGCTAGCCTCAGAGATCTGCCTGCTTCTGCCTTCCCAGTGCTGGGATTCAAGGCATGAATCACCACATCACCACTCTAAAGCTTTAATTCCTTTTCACAAGTTGGAAATTTATCTGGGTGGGATCTTGCCCTGAGGTCACCACTCCATTTGTTCCATTTCTTAATCTGCTTATTCCCTTCAACATAGAACTTAACTCCAATACACTTAACTCCATTCCTGGTACTCCTTTTCTCCTCAAATTGTTCTACATTGTATATTTTTTTTTCCTTGCTCAGCTTACTCCTTTTCATTATAAATATTCATTAGAGTTATAACTAATATATCCACATGACAGAGCTATATACTAGGCTGTTTTGAGATTCCCTCTGCCGACAGAATTAATCCAAAACTCTTCCCTTTATCCTCAGGCAGAACCTTTGGACAAGGGCAAAAAGTAACAATTCTTCACCAAAATATCACAAGAACAATGTCCAGGCTACATACTAACCTTCTTCACCCAATCCTCTTGTTCCAGGTACCCAAAGTTCAAATCACTCAGTATCACTGTCTTCCATGGTCCTACTAGAATGCCCCATCAATCACAACTTAAAGCAGATAACTGCTTTTCTAATCCACAGTCCGAAGGTCCAGATTCCTTCTAGCAAAAGCACGTCAGATCTATCCCACCAATACCACAGTCCCTGGTACCAACTTTAGTCTTAGTTCGGGCTTCTATTGCTCTTAAGAGACTCCATAGGGGTTGGGAATTTAGCTCAGTGGTAGAGCGCTTGCCTAGTAAGCACAAGGCCCTGGGTTCGGTCCTCAGCTGGGGGGGGTGGGGTGGGGGACGACTCTATGACCATTCAACTCTTGCAAAGGAAAACATTTAATAGGAATGGCTTATAGTCAGATGTTTAGTCCAGTATAGTCATGGTGGGAAGCAAGGCAGCAAGCAGGCAGACATAGTCCTGGAGCTGAGTCCTTACATTTTGATCCAAAGGCAACAGGAAGTGGACTCAAGACACTGGGTGGTATCTTGAGCATATATGAGACTTCAAAGCCTGCCTCCACAATGACATACTTCCTCTAACAAGACCAAGTCTACTCAACAAAGCCACACCTCCTAATAGTGCTACTCCCTTTGGTGGCCATTCTCTTTCAAACCACCACAACCACCATGCCTGCCATTATGAAATTTAGGATACTAAACAAGCTAAATGTTTTAACTATAGCTTCTCCCAGGTGGTTGGAGATGGCTTAGTGGTTAAGAGCACTGGCTATTCTTCCAGAGAACCGAGCTGCAATTGCCAACACACACATAGAAGCTCACAAGTGCCTATAACTCCACCTTCAGTGTGTCTGATACCCTCTTTTGGCATTCACAGGCAGGAAGCATACATATAATGTACAGACATATATTCAGTCAAAACACCTAGGAATTTTTTTTAAAAAAAGCTTTTCACACAGATTTGCAGAATTTTAATTTAATATAAACTCTGTGATACTTTCCTAAGATTTAAACCTTCTTTAAAGGCTTTTACAAGTTTCTTATCTTTATGTTTCTATTATGTATACTGTTGTGATTTATAAGCACAGAACCAGATAAATGCTATGTCATTTTATTTACAACAGTATTTTTCTCTTCAGTATGAATTTTCTGATATGCTCTAAGAGTTGAGCACTTAGTAAAAGATTCGCCACATTCCTTACATGTGCAGTCTCTCTCGAGTATGAACTTTGTAATGTGTTCTAAGAGTTGAACACTGGGTGAAGGATCTGTTACAGTCTTTGCATTTGTAAGGTTTCTCACCAGTATGAATTTTCTGATGTACTTTAAGATATGAGTTGCTAGTAAAAAATTTGCCACATTCCTTACAGAAGTAAGGTCTCTCTTTAGGATGAATTCTTTGATGTATTTTCAGATTTGAATACTGGGTAAAGGATATGTCACAGGTTTTGCATCTGTAAGTTTTCTCTCTAGTATGAATTTTCTGATGTGCTTGAAGAGTTGAGCACTTAGAAAAAGATTTGTCACATTCTTTACATCTGTAAGGTTTCTCTCCAGTATGAACTCTCTGATGTCTTCTAAGATGTGAGCTCTGGGTAAAGGATTTGTAGCATTCCATACATTTGTATGGTTTCTCCCCAGTATGAGTTTTCTGATGTATTCTAAGATTTGAGATCACGTTAAAGGATTTGTCACATACTTCACATTTGTAAGGCTTTTCTCCAGTATGAACTCTCTGATGTCTTTCAAGACTTGAAAAACAGTTAAAGGATTTGTCACAAACATTGCACTTGAAGGGTTTCTCTCCAGTATGAATTCTCTGATGTATAGCGAGGTTTGAGGGGGAGCTGAAGAATTTACCACATTCCTCACACTGGTGCAGTTTTTTTCCTACGTAGATTGTTTGTTGCATAAGACTGTGTGCAGAGCTGAAATAGCCATCATATTCTTCCTGCCTGGGCTCTTTCTTTGCAGTGTAGAGTCTCTGATCTTGAGTCATGCTGGAACACAAATGTAAAGATTTCTCACAGTCTTTAGATTTGCAAGGTTCATCTCCAGTGTGCATGCTTTCATGTCTGTCTGGGATTGAAGAGTCAATAGAGGCATCTCTGTGATTATTGCAACTGTAGTTATTAGAGTTTTCTGTAGTTTCATTTGTTCTATAAAGTGCACATGTGGAGAGGTCATGAAGCACTTTGCCAAGCTCAGTATACTGACAAGACTCCTTTTCAGTCTTCACATGTTCCTGGATAGAATCACACATCCAATAGTTCTCTGAAAATGAATACAGTTCAGATTATTAGGGCTTATTCCAAGACTAAACATTTGATAAATGACTGTCTCCCTAAGTTCTCCCTTAAGATAAATCAACTAGCAACTGTTCAGAATAGAGCTCCCAGTACTAGACCTTTTTTTTCTCACTATAATTATATGGATTCTTACAAAAAGCAGTAATAGCCTTCAAGGAAGATGTAACAAATGATTTAAGAACCAGTAATTAGCCTTGGGATGGAGCTCAGTCACTGATTATATTTAGAATGTTTCTATTTATATATATTTTTTTCTCAAAAATTGATGAAGAGTTTAATGCAATCCCAGATTCAGTTTTATATTTACTAATGAACAGAAAGGAAGAATAAGTTCAGAAAACCCAATTCCCTTTAAGATTAAAGGCTTACTTAAAAGAATCAAAGGGTTTATTTTTCTTTTTCAGAGACCATGAAAAAGTTTTTCTTATTACCAAACTCCCTAGTCTCCTCTTATTTCCATGACAGTTTAACAAAAGTTTACAACCTATGAAGTAGGTACACACAAGGCCTGAGTTAGGAATTCTACAAGCAAAATGTTCTCACCCACAGAGACCAGGTTGTTGTAATTCTCCAACATCACATCAATGTACAAAGTCCTCTGAGCAGAGTCCAGGCATTCCCACTCCTCCTGGGAGAAGTCCACAGTCACATCCCTGAATGTCAACATAACCTGAAACACAAAGTATAGTTTGACCAGATACAGTTCTTTTTGGATATAAGGAGATTTAAGGAAATTAGGGATGTAGATGATAAAGATAATTACTCAAAACAATGATTTCTAACATAGTCAAACTATAATGAATGTTCTAACTCTGTGAAAACAGGATGACACAATATTCTCACAGCAGTATACACAAAACAAGAAACACATTTAAGGTCTGGACATGGTTATCTCTATCTGCTATGGGTGCTGTGCTTGTGTCACGAAGGATAAGAGTGTGCATGTCTCAGAAGGAAGCTCTGTGATGAGGAAATGTAATTTTAAATGCTGTACCTGTAGATCATGCTACAATGGATCAAAATATGACTGAAAACCAGAAACAGAGAAACATAAGAGAATGTAGGGAAGAGCCGACAGGATACGGATGAGCAAGAACTTTTTGAATAGTAAACATACCAACAGCACAGGAATGAACCCCAAGTATCGAGAGACAGGACTACATGAAAATAAAAAGTTTCTGTATATCAACAGAAACAATCAGCAGAGCACACAGACACCCCACAGAATGAGAAACAATCTCATTTTGACACTTCAGTGACACTTTAGATATGGGCTCATAGCTAAAATTTACCAAAAATTGCAGAAACTAAAGTCCAAGGACATAAAACTACAAACCAACAAAAGGGCAAATGAACTGAATAGAGACTTTTCAAAGACAGAAACAAATCGCCAATAAATGTTGCAGAAAGTGTTCAGGATCCCTAAAATGCCATCATGGAAATGTAAACTAAAAGTACTTTGAAATACCACCCAGGCAGAGAATGGCTGTCATCAACCAATCTGACAACAAATATTGGAGAGGATGTGGAGAGAAAGGAACCCTCATAAACTGCTGTGTTGTGTATGTGTGTGTGGGTGGGAGGGGGGTGCATATTAATAACCTCAAATGGAAATTGGTTTGAAGATTATTAAAAACTTAAAGCTAGAACTAAAAATGACCCCAGCCCTTTCACTCACAACTTCACAGCCCACTATAGAGACAATACACTCCATGTTTACTGCTGTCATTCACCATAGCAAAGTACTAGAATCAAACTAATTGCCCATCAGCAGATGAATGGATAATGAAAATGGGATACTGGGGGGCTGAAGAGATGGCTCAGCAGTTAAGAGCACTGACTACTCTTCCAGAGGTCCTGAGTTCAATTCCCAGCAACCAAATGGTGGCTCACAACCACCTGTAATGAGATCTGGTGCCATCTTCTGGCCTCCAAGGACACATGCAGACAGAATATGGCATACATAATAAATAAATAAACCTAAAAAAAAAAAAAGAAAAAGAAAATGGGATAACAGTCAGCTGAAGAGAAAACTATAATAAAAATGTGAAGGAAAATGTGTGGATTTAGAATGTGTAATATGAGGCCATAAAGTGTCAGAAAAAAAAATCACATTTTTCCCTCATATGCAGAATCTAGCCATATGTTTATGGAAACAACATACACGTGGGCACAGTGGAACATGGAGAAAAGAGAACAATAAAGGTTACATATCAGGGTTTGAGGTAGGACTGAATGCAGATAATGAACACCAGCTATGAAAAAGGATATAAAGGTAATTGCTTTTCCAGTTCTAATTCTGTCACACTTCTGGTTTTGGGTTGTAGATAATTACATCAAAGTATATTCGAGAGTGAAAATATAAAATCCCATGTGGGGCTCCAGAACATCTGTTCCCAATGACTACTCTATTGAGTTGTATAGTCTGGGTCTGGTTAATTTCAGTATGTGAATTTTTTATTATTTGCAACTTTTTTTTTTATAATAAAGTTAAAAAACTATCAGAAGCAGAAAATGAAAGGCTTTCAAGTCTCAAAATAAAACATTTCCAGAAAAATAATTGACTTGACGAATGACCTGGGACGTAAATCCTGGAAAACCAGCCATTTCTTGTTGTTTCTGTTCTTTGAGTTTCTCTTTCAGGAACAACAGATGGCTTGCTGAAGAGATGGCTTGCTGCCCTTTCATATAAAGGAGTTAAAAAGAAAAAGCAAAAATTAGTAAGGAAAGCTTTTAAATAATATCAAACCACATGAAAAATGCCAAGAAACAGAATACTACCAGGTGTCTGGTCAATGGTCCCAAAGCCAAAATAGCAGGGATCCGCATTTAAAATTTATGGAGAAAATCACTGTGAACCATATTGTTGCACCCAGAAGAATACTGTTTTAAAATTGATGGAGACAAACGTGCATTTGAAGATAGTCATGAATTAATATTGAACAATTCATTTCATAAAAGCAACAAGCACATAATAAATTTGAGGAAATATATACACAGGAGAATCAGAGGAATTATCCATGAGAACATGGGAAATAATGAATTTCTTGTGAAGAATAGATATATACAGGAGAAATGGGAAGTATTCATCCATGGGCAAGACAGCAAACCACTAATTCTCACACCAAAGGAAAAAAAAAATCCCCAATAACCCAACCAGTCACAATACCAAAAAAACAAAATCATAGGGAATAAAAACCCTAGCAACAAACTATCTAGCCACTCTGGAAATCAATGTGGAAAATCCTCAGTTAGACAAACAAACAAACCCTCAAGTTAAATAAATCTAGCACATGGCCCAGCTGTTCCACTCTTTGGAATATGCCCAAAGGACACAGAAACTTGCTCAGCCATGTTCACTGTGCTCTACTCACAATAGCTACAAAAAGGAAACAACCTAAATGTCCCTCGACTGACAAATGGATAATAGAAATGTGGTACATATACACTATGCAATACTATTCAGCTGTAAAGAAAATTGAAATCATGAGCTTTGCAATTAAACGGATGGACGTAGGAAAGAATATATTGAATGAGGTAACCAAGGCCCAGAAAGACACACATAGCATGTTCTTTCTCATAGAAAATTTCCTAGCTCCAAATCTTCAGATGTGAGTACACAAACTGGAGTGACTGAAGTAATCAGAAAAGTGAAAGGAGACCACTGTGGGGTGTGGGTGAGTGAGAGACGGGAATAATAGGGAAGGATGAAAAGGGACAGATAAGAACACAGAAGAAGGAGGGTAAAATAACTAAGGATGTCTAAAAGTCATAATGTATGATATTATTATCAATCTACTAAAAAAATGTCTTGCTGGGCGTTGGTGGCACACGCCTTTAATCCCAGCACTCGGGAGGCAGAGGCAGGCGGATCTCTGTGAGTTCGAGGCCAGCCTGGGCTACCAAGTGAGCTCCAGGAAAGGCGCAAAGCTACACAGAGAAACCCTGTCTCAAAAAAACCAAAAAAAAAAAAAAAAAAAAAAAAGTCTATAACATATAAATCTGTGTAAGCATATATATACATTTAGAATATAAATAAAAATGTCCCAACTGGGCTGATAACACTCCACACAAGTGCTATAGATTTTTTAATAAAACTACCAACACCAGCCATGAGATGCCTTCTATTATGGGGATTTATTAAGGCAACTCCACATAGTTAAAAAGGTTTATTTTGGGGGGTAACTTACAGCTAGTAAAGGGGTTGGTTATAGGATCTGGGAGAGGTGAGGTGCAGTCCAGCTGGGTTCTCTGGAGAACTCCGCTCGGTCTACCATCCAGCATCCAGGATCACCAGGAACCAAGAGAGCCGGCACATCCAGCAGAGGCAGGTAGGCATGACAGTTACTGAAAGCCTCCCTGGGGGTAGTACTTCCAGGTCAAAGCTGGGACAGCTGGCTACCCACTACAGCCTTCTTTAAAGTTGTTGGTCACAACTATCTAAGAGACTTCCAAACATGAGAGGCTATTGCTGTTGCCCATGTTGGCCTCCCAGATGTAGGTGCATCCCTCCCTATTGCTTAAGAAGCCATGCACTTCAGACACAGATTCCAGAGGACTGGAGATGGAACTGACCTTAAAGCCTCTGTTCCGGGGACTAGCTTTCCTGGTACAAGAAGGCAACATGCAAGCTTTCAAAGGAGGGAGCCAACAAACAGTCCTATCCAGCTAGGACAACTATGAACCACAACAATGATCTGCACTGCATGACAGCCCTAAGGGTGCAAGAGTGGCACACAGACCTTGATGGTAACCAACAGCATCTTATTGCATTAAGACCCTCTCAACAAGAGGGAAATCATGCCTGGTACTGGAAACCTAGCCAGTTTTCCTCGGGCTTGTGAAGCCAGGGATCTTGGAGAATGTACAACCACTACTTTACTAAATACACATAATCCATAAATTCATTCTAAAACTTTCCTTATTCCTACAGACAAATGTAGTCCTCAGCACTCATCAAGGGAAGTTCTTTATGCAATACAGGGAGATTATTAGAAAATCACAGTCAAAATATAGAGTTGTGGTGTTCAGTTCCTACTGACACATAAGCAACACAAACGCTACACCTCGCCCTCAAGGATTATCATTTAGAAAGAGGGGATGTAGCCGGGCGGTGGTGGCGCACGCCTTTAATCCCAGCAGTCGGGAGGCAGAGCCAGGCGGATCTCTGAGTTTGAGGCCAGCCTGGGCTACAAAGTAAGTTCCAGGAAAGGCGCAAAGCTACACAGAGAAACCCTGTCTCAAAAAACAAAAAAAGAGGGGATGGGAATATTGTATGACCCAGAGGAGCAGGATGTTTGCTATGAGATTGTGTGCCCTAGAAATGACAGAGTAACTATATGCATGTAACCTTACATGGCTGCCTAAACATGAGCAGAACAAGGACAACACAAAGAGACATGCTAACGTGGAAAGAAGAAAGCTCACTATGCCTCAACCCTCGTCAAATACTAAGGGATTCTGAGAGCTTGAGAAACAGTCTTCCCCATTGAAGAATGCACTATCTGGTTATATAATACCAAATGTTCATCACTGAAAACATTCTGAATTAGTAGGTTGTATTTTTATGTATAGGAATTCATACAAACATACAACAACAATGAACAAAAAAAGAGTTGTTCAGCCGGGCGGTGGTGGCGCACGCCTTTAATCCCAGCAGTCGGGAGGCAGAGCCAAGTGGATCTCTGTGAGTTCGAGGTCAGCCTGGTCTACAGAGCGAGATCCAGGAAAGGCGCAAAGCTACACAGAGAAACCCTGTCTCGAAAAACCAAAAAAAAAAAAAAGAAAAAAGAAAAAAAAAGCTGTTCAATAATAAATGAGCCGAGTGGTGGTCACACACACCTTTAATCTCAGCAATTGGAGGCAGAGGCAGGTGGATTTCTGAGTTTGAGGTGAGCCTGATCTACAGAGTGAGTTCCAGAACAGTGAGGGCTACAGAGAGAAACCCTATCTTGAAAAACAAAAACAAAAGAAAACAAAAAGGAAGGAAGAAGAAAGAGAAAGAGAGAGAAATAATAAATGTCTGTGTAAAATCAAGATTTTGGATCATATAAATGAAAAAAACAAATGACCAGAATGGCTTCATAATATTTTCTATCATTGCTAGTCACATAAGTACACTCAATAGGATACTAAAGAAATGGCTCAATGGTTATGAGCTCCTGTTGATTTGCAGAGATCCAAATTCCATTCCAGAATCTACACTGTGCATCCAACTGTCCACAACTATAATTCTAGAATGCATATAATATATAGTCATTCATGCAAATAAAACACTCATGTATATAAAATATATAAATATAAATTTAATAAACTAAACAGTAAATAAAAATTAGGAGAGAGAGAAAGAGGGAAGACGCAAAATAAAAGTCCTGGAGTAAACTTACTAAGCACATGAAAGGTCTCTACAATGAAGAATTGCTGAAAGAACTGAAGAAGATGCTAAGTAGAACATGGAAAGATGTTTTACACAGATGGAAGGGGACATGATACTGAGAAATACGCAGTATTTTTTTTTTTTTTTTGTATAGTTAGTTGAAACTCTGCTCCGAGCCGCAGGAATATATCATAAGAACTCAGCTGGTTATGGCAAAGTCACTAATCTGGAGGGATCAAGGAATTCCTCCAGAGGAAGCCAAATTCCAAGGAGTTTTTGGTGTTATTTGGCTTGTTATATATCAGCTGTCTTCTGTCATGAAAACCATGTGTGCCTTCATAGTTTTCCCAATTGACTTTTCCCTAAGAAGGGCTAACAGTGTAGACTGATCACTCTCTGGACATACACATTCCAGGTATTTAGCCTTTAGTTAATTCATTTCCCCATTGGTCACTTCTCTTTGGGGTTGCAAATGATAATTAACGGTTATTGCCTCTCTATGTGATTCTTATCACCCCTCCGTTAGACCCTGGATGCCTGGCTTTGCACTGCTGAGGGGTCACTTACTGCTTGTAAGTGCATATATACCAGGATTTCCAGGGCACTGGGGGACAGAGAAGAGAAAAGAGAATGGAAGAACTAGATGGGTAAGAACTTGAGAGGAACAAACTGAGATGAGAAAGAACTAGGTTAAAGAGCTAGAAGAGAGTACTAGAGAAACGAGATGGAAGATGAGGAAGTCAGATGGGGAAGAACAAGATGAGGAAGGAACAGATGAGAGAGAAGATGATTTGGGAAAGAATGAAATGGATGAGAGAAAACCTAGAAGGGGCAGAACTAGATGAAGGAATTAAGATAGAACCTAGAGGGGACCACAGATAAGTGTAGAGAGATATCAGACAAGAAATGAGCTAAATATGAGAGCAGAATATAAGCTTGTAACTGACACAGAATAATAAAGTATATGGACTAAGGAGTTTCGTGTACATAGATTCATTTCTTTTCATCAAAGATTAATTATCAGCTGGTTGTAGATTCTTCCTGGACCCTGGGAAGGGACTATCGAGGGGCTAGACCCCCATAGTCCCCAATAAAACTCCATTACATTCAATTTCCTACAACATACTTCACAAAACTTAATGGGTAACAGAGGAATCCTAGTAAATGTAATGCTCGAGCTATCCCAGTGTGATTCCAGGTCAGCCCAATGAAATAGAGCCCAAACATGATTCTGCATCCAAGTCTCTCCTACCACACAATGACTCACAGACCTTCATGTATGATCTGAAACAGTGAATCCTGAAGAGTAACATAAAGGGCAACACTTGATATAACAGGAATGGAGTACTGTGTAAAATTAAAAACATCCAGGGAAATAATAATTAAAATAGCCTGAACAGCAGATATATTTATTGGCTATCTTTTTATAGTGAAATGGATGAAAACCCATAATCCATCAAAAAAATTAGAAAGGAAGCAAATGATAATATAACCAATAAATAAGCAAAAGAATGAACATCCCATGCTCAATAGCAATTGAATGGCCAATAGGTACATATTAAAAAGTTCTACGGTGTAGGTCATATGATAATGTAAATTGAGTGTACAGAGATTCCAATTCTTCCTAGTCAGTGTCTACACTAAAGTTCCTAAACAATACCAAATGTATTTCTTTCAGTAATTTCTTAAAATGTAAATAGATATTATTCCCTAAGCTAATCATGTAAAAAGCAAAATGACAGCTGAGTTTCAAATATATTTTCTACCAATAATTCATTTCATATCTAAAGATACAACAAATTGAGAAAAAAGAAATTTTTTTTTAAAATGCCATAAAATGGACAGTAGTAAAGATGACTGATGATCCTAATTAAAATAGTGACAGAAAAATCATGACAAAAGCATCAAAATAGAAAATAAGCAGTATTAGCAAATGATAAAATGGCTCATTAGATAGAAAGTCCTGATCAACATGGCTCTATGTCACATAAACCAGAATATAGACATCCACAGCAGACAGAGAACAGGAGAATACATAAAACATGTGAAAACTGGCACATTGCTTCATGTTCTTTTCAAACACAAGACAACCAAGACAGAGGTCTGTCTTCTCTAAGACTCCAAGCAATTCTTATCACAATCCTATTGCATGTTTGACAGAAAGTAATCCTGAAAGTACCAAGGAACAGCAAAGAGTCAGAAAATACTAAGAGAATCAAACCTAGAGGTGATCTCACAGTGTGTTACAATTACAGCAATGGAAACCACTTGGAATTGTCATGACCACAGATAATAGGAGATATCTATGGGAAGACAGTACAGATGGAGTTTAACAGTCTGTAAATATACTTCCTGATTCTTATCAAAATTCTGTTGGCATTACTTTCAGCAATGGAGACATTAACACTAAAAGTTAGAGAAAGTACTTGAATACCAAAGCTCCAAAATTCTGAAAACAATAAACCTAGAGGTATTCATTTTCAATCCTTTTATAATATATTAAAAGCACTGAAATGAAAACCATTTAATATTGGTATGAAGACACGGATCGGTGATGTGAATGAATATGGAGAGTATCACTTACATGAATACTCAAATAAAATTTTATTTGCCTCCTAGTATGAATTCTTTTGTAGAATGTCTCCTTTCTACATACATACCTGTTCTTCATACCTATTATAAGTACATTAGGATAATCATTAGATTTTTCTCAGGGGAAGTCTCCAGAATTATTTCTAGTGAAACAGAATGTGGCAAAACTGATTTCATGTCCCACTTCTACCCCTTCCACATCTTCAACAATCCCTTCAAATACCTCGATCCTTAGCTACTGTCTCCTCTCCCTCCATCTTCCAGGCCTCTTTGTTCTGCTCCACAGGTGAGCAGGTCTGGGTGATCAGTGAGACCTGCAAGTGAGAAAGAGATTGTTCAGGAAGCACCTGGGTTTTTAACACAGTACTATGCTCAGTAAATTAAGAGAAATCGAAACACAGGATTATACAAATGATTCCCCAACTGTCCTGCAGTGTCAGAATACTTAAAACAATTAGGAAGCATTTTGAGTTATGGTAACTGGAATCACACTTCCAGTCACAGCTCAGTCGAAACTCAGGGGCAGAAATGGAACTGAATGACTGGGTAGAGAAGGTTGTACACTAGGTAAGGTTCTGAATTTATCATAGACCCAAGATGATGGAAGCATCACACCTCCGAAAGGGAGACACAGGAAGAAGAGAGAACATTTCATGAAGATTTTCAATGTTCCTCTGAGGATATCACTTTACTTTGAGATTTTGAGACTCATTCACAAAAACCTCACACACTTGCAGATTAGTTTGTCAAGAAAACTGAGGAGGAGCAAGGGAGACTGCAAGCAAACAGTTCTCACCCATGGAAACCAGAATGCTGCAACTCTGCAACATCCAGTCTCCGTATAAAGCCTTTGGAGTTTTATAAACTATATAAGTATGACTGTGACGTCACATGCACATCCTATCTCTTCAGAGTTTCTCATTTTCTTGCTGTTTTTACAGTTTAACTCTAGTATGAAGATTTTGAATGTGAACAAAGGGTGAAGCTTTATTAGAGCATTTTCTTATTTCTTTCATTATGAATTCTTTTTATGCCTACAATTTCAGCACTAGGAAAAGATTTACCAAGATGAACGCATTTGGGGAGTGGAATTTCCAATGAATAACAACACACGGAGATTATATATACATGGTATACCTTTATATAGTTTCTCAGAACTACAGATTTTATTATTTTTTTAATTAAGAAATTTTCTACTCACTCTACATACCCACAGATCCCACCTCATCCCTCCTCCAACCCCCCCCCCCCCCCCCCCCCCCCCCAACCCACCCCACATCCCCACATCCTCCAAATCAAGGTCTCCCATGGGGAGTCAGCAGAGCCCGGCATACTGAGCCTAGGCAGGTCCAAGCCCCTCCCCACCGCACCAAGGCTGTGCAAGGTGCCACAACTCAGGCACCAGGCTCCCAAAAGCCTGCCCATGCACCAGGGATGGATTCTGATCACCCCGGCCAGGGTGTCTCCGAAACAGTTCGAGGTAAATAACTGTCTCCCATATCCACAGGGTCTAGTCCAGTCCCATGGGGGCTCCATAGCCACTAGTCCACAGAACTATGGATTTTCTAATGCATAGCAAAATGAGAAAGTTTTGTCATATATTTTGTTAATACATTTTATCCTCATTATGACTTTTTATTCTTGTTGTTGAGACAGTTTATGTAGTCCTGGCTGTCACAGAACTCACTACCTAGACCATAATGGCCTCTGACTCAGAAATCTTCCTGCCTCTCTCTCCTAAGTACTGGGATTAAAGATGTGCATCACCTCGCCTGACATTATGAATTTTTGGATGCTGAAAAAGATAACTGTTCTTATTACAGCATTTTCCAGGGTCTGGAGATAAGGCTTAGTGGTTAAGAACAGTGGCTGATCTTCCAGAGGATGGGGTTCAATTCCCTACAATTTCTGTTAATCCAGCTTCAGGGGATCTGATGCCCTCTTCTGGCCCCAGGCAATGCCACCATACACATTTAAAAAACAAAACAAAACAAAACAAAACAAAATCAAAACAACAAAAAACTTTCCAGTTATTTTGCGGAATAACTTATATCATAAACCCTGTGATATTTTCTAAGATTTAGACCATTATTAAAGGCATTCACAAGTCTCTTATCTATATGTTTCTATTATGTATACTGTTGGGATTCATAAACAGAGAATTCCAGATAAATGCTACATCACATTATTTACAAGGGTACTTTTCTCTCCAGTATGCATTTTCTAATGTACTCTGAGGTAGGAACACCTAGTGAAAGACTTGTCACATTCCTTACTACTGTAAGTCTCTCTCCACTATGAGACCTCTGATGTGTTCTCAGATGTGAGTTATAGGTAAAGGATTTGCCACATTCCCTACATTTGTAAATTTTCTCTCCAGTACCAATTTTCTGATGTGCTATAAGAGTTGAGTTCAGAGGAAAAGATTTGTCACATACCTCACATTTGTAAGGTTTCTCTCCAGTATAGATTCTGTAATACCCTTTAAGACTTGACTTTTTAATAGAGGACTTTCCATATTCTTGGCATTTGTAAGGTTTCTCTCCAGTGTGAAGTCTTTGATGTCTTTTAAGATTTGAGCACCAGGTGAAGGATTTGTCACAAATGTTGCACTTGTAGGGTCTTTTTCCAGTATGCACTCTCTGATGTACCCTGAGGTTTGAGGCAGTACTGAAGCATTTCCCACATTCCTCACATTGGAATGGTTTCTCTCTAATATAGATTATTTGCTGCATAAGACTATATGCAGAGCTAAAACAGTCATCATATTCTCCCTGCCTGTGCTCTTTCTTTGCAGAGTAGAGTCTCTGATCTTGGGTAATGTTGGAAAACAAATTTAAAGATTTCTCACAGATTGCAGATTTGCAAGGTTCTTCTCCAGTGTGCATGCTTTCATGTCTATCTGGGATTGATGAGTCAATAGAGACATCTCTGTCATTACTGCAACTGTAGTTAGTAGAGTTTTCTGTAGTTTCACTTGTTCTATAAAGTGCACGTGTGGAGGGGTCATGAAGCACTTGGCCAAGCTCAGTACACTGACAAGGTTCCTTTCCAGTCTTCACATGTTGATGGACAGGATCACATTTGTAATGGTTCTCTGAAAATGAGTACAATTCAGATTAGTAGGGCTTGTTCCAATAATAAGCATGTGATAAATGACTGCCTCCCTAAGTTCTCTTTGAAGATAAGTCAACCAGTAACTACTTTGAATAGAGTTCACAATAGTTAACCTCATTCTGTCACTGTAATTATATGGATTTTCACAAAAATAGTGATAGCCTTCAAGGAAGTTGACACAAATAATTGATGAATCAATAATTAGCCTTGGGATGGAGCTCACTGACTACATTTATGTGGTGATATATTGTGTACCCTAATAAATTTGCCTGAAGATCAGAGAACAGAACAAGCCACTAGATTAAACATAGAAGCCAGGCAGTGGCGACACACAACTTTAATCCTAGTACTCCGCAGGCAGAGATCCATCTGGTTTTGAGTTCAAGGCCACCCTGGACTACATGAGATTGAGATTGACTCAGTCTAGCAGAGAAACAGAGCCAGGCAGTGGTGGCACACACCTTTAATCCCAATACTTGGGAGTCACACGCCTTTATTCCCAGCACTAGGAAAGTTGAAACAGGAAATGATGTGGGTGGGCAGAAAAAAGGTATATAAGGCGTGAGAGACAGGAACTAAAGTCTTTCGGCTGAGGAAAGCTTTTCAGGATGAGGAGTCCTAGAGGTAAGAGGTGGCTTGTTCCTTTGTCTCTCTGATCTTTCAGTATTTACCCCAATTTCTGGCTCCAGGTTTTTTATAAAAAGACCATTGTCTCTATTTTTAAATATTTTTTTTCTCAGAAATTGTTAGAGTATAATCCAATCCTAGGTTCACACTCTTTTACATTAGTCTACTTACTAATATATAGCAATGAAGATTACAGTCAGAAGAACCAATGCCTTGAAAGATTAAAGGCTTACTGAAAAAAAAAAAAGAATCAAAGTGGTCACCCCCCCACCAAAAAACAAAACAAAACAAAACAACAAACAACAAACAAAAAACAAAAAAAAAACCCACATTAGATTCTTCAAAAGTAATGAATGCAAAACAAGGATTCTGCCAAACATCAGAGGCTCAGATCAGTGGTTCTCAACCTGTGGGTCATGACCATCTGAAAGCACATATTTCCGATGAGCTCAGGAACTGAGACATTACTTGGTAGCAAAATTATAGCTAATAGGTAGCACTCAAAATAATTTTATGGTTGGAGGTTACCACAAGGTAAGGAAGTGCATTAAAGGGCTGTAACATTGCCAGCACTGACAACTGCTGCTCTAGACCATTTGAGGCAGGGCTGTCACGGAAAGCCATTGCTTATTTCTACCCACCATTGACATGTATGCAAGGTAGGCAATTACAGAATAATTCTACTTCATGGACTCACATTAGGTTTATAACTTATAAAATTATTCCAATCTAATGTCGGCATACTCAAATGAAATTGCATTTTGTACTAGTACTGTCTGTCACCATAGTTCAGGTGTAATAAGGCACAGCGTCTTCTAACATTTACAACAGGCCACATGCATCCTGGGGCCAGGACACTACTTAATTCAAATGATCAGGAATCCTTTCAAGTAGAACTGAATAAAGCAAAAAATATTCTCAGCTCTTGCTTTCTCTTTCACTTGAAGCTGCCACTGTTGTCCTGCTCATTCACTAGCCCACCCTGGTTGTGGCTACTCTCTCCTCTCCATATTCCAGGGCAATCTCATTTGTTCCAGACAGGTGACCAAGCCTGCCTTCCAATACAATAATCCACGTGTTCTGTGAGGTAGCTAAAATTTTTAGAAAGAATACAGACATCTAACAGAGTATTCTTCTCATTACATGAGAAGAACACATTGTAGAATAATACAGGAATGATTTCCCAATTGCTATGATTTCCTACCAGAATCTTCAGCATATTTAGAGAGAATTTTAAATTTCCACATCCTTAGTTTTTATCACAAGTAAAACAATGTCAAGTGCAATGATGGAAAATGCGCTTTAAGATATGGGTGGAAATATTACATGCTACAGAGTTTCTGAATGCATCGTGGAACTAAAATGAAGGGTACATGACACCTCTGAAATGAAAAATGTAAAAAAAAAAAAAAAAAAAAAGCAAAAACAAAAACCAAATACCAAGAAAAAGATCTTTTCTACTTCTAAGCATTCCCTAGTCTTCTGTTGTTTCCAAGACAGCCTAACAGAAAGTTCATAATCTATAAAGTCAGTACATACAAAGCCTGAGTTAGGAATTCTACAATCAAAATGTTCTCACCCACAGAAATCAGGTTGTTGTAATTCTCCAACATCACATCAATATACAAAGCCCGCTGAGAAGAGTCCAGGCATTCCTTCTCCTCCTGGGAGATGTCCACACTCACATCCCTAAGTGTCAATAGACCCTGAAACAAAAGGTACAGTTTGATCTTGTGACACCAGACAGAGTGCTTTCTTGGATGTAAGGAGACTTAAGGAAATTAGGGATGTAGACGAGTGAAGACAATTACTCAAAACAATGATATAATAACAGTCACACTCTATAATGAATATTCTACCTCTGAACACAGGATAACATAATAGTCTCACGCATGTCCCTGCAACAAGACACACATTTAAGGTCTAGACAGGGTTATCTTTCATGGATCCTGTGTTATGTTGCACAGGATCACAGTGTACACGTCTCAGAAGGGAAATCCTTGATGAGGAAATGTGCTTTTAAATGCTATACCTGAAGATCATGCTACAGCACTGACACCAAATCAATTCTGTGTGTACGTGGGCCTTACATGACTCTATTCTATCAAGTTCAGTTGGGATGTTTAGACTCTAGGTCTAAAGTCACATCATTAAATAGCAAAGGGCAAAATTTATGATTGACTCAATAGTCAAAGAGTTTGGGGTTTTCCCCACAGTAACAAGGAATGTGACACTGTGTACTGCAAATTTTAAAGTTAATATACAAGATCAAGGAGTCTATAGAATTAGTATCATGAGAATTTTGGGCCACTTCTAAGCAGATAGATATCTGCATCAGCCACACTTGATATAATCCAGATTTTTCTAAAAATATTCAGATGCTGACTTAGATAAACAACAATTTCAGACGTTTTGAAGATTTCACTCACAAAGAGTTATAAAAATTGATGGAAGTCCAAAAACACATCTAATAATATTTAAGTTCACCTAAGCATGTACATGTAAGTATAATAAATTTGTATACATTCGGGAGTGACATAGATTTCCTGTCAGTAAATGAATATACTAAATTCTGTGAGAATTATATTAGATTCTTATCTTTCACATTGTATAAAAATCCATTCAAACTGGATCAAAAACCTCATATAAAACCAGACACACAGAAACCTAGAAAACATAGGGAATGCCCATCAGGACATTGGAATGGGCAAGAACTTATTGATTAGAAAGAACATCAATATGGGGCTGGAGAGATGGCGCAGTGGTTAAGAAGACTGCTCTTCCAGAGGTCTTGAGTTCAATTCCCAGCAACCACATGGTAGCTCACAACAATCTGTAATGAGATCTGGTGCCCTCTTCTGGTCTGCAGACATACATGCAGGCAGAATACTGTATACATAATAAATAACTAAATCTTTAAAAAAAAAAAAAGAACTAATGTATGACCCAGCTATTTGACTCCTGACCATATATCCGGGGAACTCCACACACCACTCTAGAGCTATTTACACCCGATGTTTACTACTACTTAGTGAAAAATTGGAAGCGACCTAATTGTCTATGAACCGATGAATGCATAATGAAAATTGTGTGTGTGTGTGTATATATATATATATATATATATACATAATATGCATAATGCATATTTCATAATGCATAATGAAAATTGTGTGTATATATATATATATATATATATATATATTACTATTAACCTGAGGAGAAAAATAATAAAAATATGCAGGAGAATAGTTGGACTTAGAATGTGTAATAGTTAGAGAGGTCATACAGTGTCAGAAAGAAGAAATCACATTTTTCTCATATACAGAATCTAGCCAATGATATGTGTTTATAGAAACAGTGTACATGTGGGCAGAGTAGAACACGTAGAAAAGAGAACAAAAATGTTAAATATGAGGGTTGAGGTAGGACTGAATGCAGGCAATGAACACCAGTTATGAAAAAGGATATAAGGGACTCTAGAGATGGCTCAGCAGTTAGGAGTACTGGTTGTTCTTCCAGAGGTCCTGAGTTCAATTCCCAGCAACCACATAGTGGCTCACAACCATCTCTATGGGACCTGATGCCCTCTTCTGGAATAAAGGCATACATGCAGATAGGGCACTCATACACAAAACAAGTAATCTTAAAACAATAAATAAATAAAAGGATATAAAGCTAATTGCTTTTCTAGTTCTACTTCTGTTAACATTGTTTTGGTTTTGATGGTAGGTAAGTAGATCAAAATATACTAGATATTAAAACTATAAAATCTCATGTGAGGTTCCAGAGCTTCTGTTTCCAGTGACTACTCTAACTGTGTAACAGTACATTGAGTTGTGTAGTCTTTGGGTCTGGTTAATTTTGCATTGTTTGTTTGTTTGTTTGTATGTTTCCAATATTTTTCATGAGAAAGTTAAAATAAAGTCAGAAGCAGAAAATAAAAGGCTTCCAATATCTCAAACTATAACATTTATATAAAAAAAAGAGCTATGACCACTGACCTGGGGCATGTTTACTGGAGAAATGAGCCATTTCTTTTTCTTCCACTTCTTAGAGTTTCTCTTTCAGGAACAATGAATAGATGGCTTGCTGCCCTTTCATATTAAGGGGTCAAAAAGAAAAAAAAAATTAATACTGAAAGCTATTCAAGAAAAATGTCAAACCACATGAAAAGACTCAAGAAACAGAATACAACCAGGTGTCTAGTTAATGATCTGAAAGCCAGGAGAGCATGGACAGGTATGTAAAGCTTGTAGAAAAAATTACCATCAACAATACTGTTGCACAAAGAAAAATTCTATCTTAAAATCGATGGAGACATGAGTGCATTTTAAGACAGTCAGGAATTAAAACAGTTCATTTCACTAAAGCAATACTGCTGATAATAAATCAGAGGTAAAACATATACAGGAGGATCAGAGGAATTATTCACAAGAATAGGGTGAATAATAAATTCATGTGAAGAATAGATAAATACAGGAGAACTGGGAAGTAATCATCCATAGGCAAGACAGCAAAACACTAATTCTCACATAGAAGGAAGAGGAATACTGTGAATAACTCAATCAGCAATATCAAAAACAAAAGCACAGGGAATAAAAACCGTATGAACAATAAATTTAGCCACTCTGGAAATCAATATGGAGAATCCTCAATTAAATAAACAAACCCTCAAGTTAAAAAAATCTAGCACATGACCCAGCTGTTCCATTCCTTGGTATAATCTCAAAGGATTCGACATCCTACTCCAGATACTTGTTCACCCATGTTCATTGCTGCTCTACTCACAATAGCTACAAAAGGAAACAACCTAAATGTCTTTCAACTGAGGAATGGATAGTGAAGATGTGGTATATAAACACTATAGAATAGTGTTTAGCTGTAAAGAAAATTGAAATCTTGAGCTTTGTAGGTAAATGGATGGACCTAGAAAAGATCATATTGAGTGAGGTAACCCAGACCCAGAAAGACAGACATTGCATGTTCTCTCTCATAGGAAGTTCCTAGCTCCAAATCTTCAGATGTGAGTACATAACCTGGAGTGACTGCAGTAACCAGAAATTTAAAAGGAGACCACTGTGGGGTGTGGGGGAGTAATAGAGTAATAGAGAGTAACAGGGAACAAGTGATCTGAAGGCGGAAATACAATTTTATTTCCCTCCTAGTGTCAAGTCTTCCTTAGAAGAACCTCTTCTCACACCTACATTAGGATAATCCTGAGGAGATTCTTCTCAGTAGGAGTCTCCAGAATTATCTCTAGTGAAACAGAATGTGGCAAAACTGATTTCATGTTCCACTTCTACGTTCATTTGATCCCCTTTCCACTCCATCAATGTCTCCACCATACCTGGATCCTTAGTTCCTGTCTCCTCCCTCCTTCCAGGCCACTTTGTTCTGCTGCACAGGTGAGCAGGTCTGGGTGATCAGTGAGACCTGCACATGGGAAAGAGATTGTTCAGGAAGCACCTGGATTTCTAACACAGTATTGTGCTCAGGAGATGAAGAGAAAACTAAATACAGGATGATTCCCCAACTGTCCTGCAGGGTCAGAATACTGAAAACAATTAGAAAGAATTTTTAGTTATGGTGACTAGAATCACACTTCCAGTCAGAGCTCAGTCAAAACTCAGGGGCAGAAATGGTACTGAATGATTGGGAAGAGAATATTATACCCTAGTGAGGTTCTGAATTGATCACGAACCAATAATGATGAAGCCTTACGCCTCCCAAAGGGACACACACAAAGAAGAGAGAACATTTCATGAAACATTTTTTTTCCTTTGAGGATTTCACTTTACTCTATGAGATTTGAGAATCATTCACACAAAGCTCACACACTTGCAGATTAGTTTAAGAAATACTGAGGAGGATCAAGGGAGACATCAAGCAAACTATTCTCACCCACAGAAACCAGACTGCTGCAATTTTGCAACATCCAGTGTCTGTACAAAGCCCTCAGGACAGGGTTCAGGCATTGGTCCTCCTCCTGGGAGAAGTCCACAGTCACAACACAAACTGTGAAACAGACTACAAAGTGAAAATCAACGGTCGGAAAGGTTGTGTTGGTGCACACCTTTAATCCTGGCCCTCAGGAGACAGAAGTGGGTGGAACCTCTTCGTTCCAGTCCAACCTGTTCTGCATGGTGAGTTTTTGGCCAGAGAGAGCAACACTATTAGTTTAGGTCTCCAGCAAAGCAAACACAATAACCAAAAATTAACAATTTGAAGTGCGATTCTAATTAGTCTTAACAATATTAGGGTGAGGGCTGGAGAGATGGCTCAGAGGTTAGGAGCACTGACTGCTCTTCTAGAGGTCCTGAGTTCAATTCCCAGCAATCACATGGTGGCTCACAACCATCTGTAACGAGATCTGGTGCCCTCTTCTGGCCTGCAGTCATACATGCTGTATACATAATAAATAAATAAATC
>CABHPR010116188.1:0-11585 GCA_902168415.1 Peromyscus melanophrys | reverse complement strand
GCCCATATCTCATCTCTGTGGGTACTGGACATGCCATTGGTGTATAAACACAGGCAAAACACTCATACTCATTTTTAAAAATGTTTTTAACTGACTGATTCAGCCAGGACCTTAAAAATGGTACTATAACCCCCATTCGAGAATGTGATCTTTGAAGGAAGAACTCTGGCAAGCCTGTACAATGCAGGCCAATATGGAAACTAGATTTGTGAAATGGGGGTAGGAGAATGACAAGACAGAGGAAGGAGTCTGATGGGCTACTCAAAGGCAGATGTGGCAAGATTCCTATGTAGTTGGAGTTACTTTAAAAAAAAAAATTTTTTTTTTCCGGAGCTGAGGACCAAACCTAGGGCCTTGAGCTTGCTAGGCAAGCGCTCTACCACTGAGCTAAATCTCCAACCCTACTTAAAAAAATTAACAGGCTGGGTGGAGGTGCAGGGACACACGCCTTTAATCCTAGCACTTGTGAGGCAGAGGCAGGTACATCTCTGAGTATAAGGCCAGCCTGGTCTACATAGAAAGCTCCAGGACAGCCAGAGCTACACAATGAGAAGATGTCTGTCTCAAAACAAATCAGTAGAAAGCCAAGTGCTATGGTAAGGAGCTTCTGGAAGACTTTAAAAACCTAATCAACAGTTCATAAAAGATATTAAGTCTGTTCTGGGAGTGGAAAATATTTTCCCTAGAGTATGTGATGTACGGTACCCTGGCTGGTGGGGTGGTGGGTACAGGGTGCGGAGTGTGGTGAGGCAGAGATTTTTAAGCCAGGCTAGGCCCCTTTCAGCAGGTATGGCTAAAAGGAAGGCAAGGGCTACAGTGTAGCTGAGAGCCTGTCTGAAAAAGGCAGCCGGCTCCAGCAGCAGCCATGACAGGTCACAGTGAAGACTTTGGGCCTGAGCCAGACTAATTGGGCAGGCTGGCCCTGCTGACGTCATCAGAGTAGCTGGGCAGCAACAGCAGTACCCAGGATGAGGAGGCAGGATGACCTAAGGGAAATGTCCATGGATTCTGGAGGTAGTGTCTCCCGTCCATGCCACTGTACCCAATGTTACTCTTTTATTGAAAACTTTAACACAATTGATAAAAGCTTTTCATATTGTACAGAACTTCCTTAACATTTCTCTGGTGGTATCCTCTTAACCACTCAAGACCAGCTGGTACATACCTGAAGCCAATGATGGTGGGCATTTAGAGACCCTACCCACCCTCTACAAAAAAGATTTATACGTAGTTTATCTTTTTTGTTTGTTTGTTTGTTGTTTTGTTTTTGTTTTTGCTTTTTTTTTTTTCTGAGATAGGGTTTCTCTGTGTAGCCCTGGCTGTCCTGGAACTCACTATGTAGACCAGGTTGGCCTTGAACTTGGAGATACACCTGCCTCTGCCTCCCTAGTGCTGGGATTAAAGGCATGCACCACCACTGCCTGGCAGATATATATACATATTTTAAAAAGAGTAAAAACAACAGCAAAATTAAAAAAAAATCCTTCATGAGGAAAGATACCATTACCACTACCCAAATCGTTGGGTTTTTAAATGAAAATCCCAGTTCCAGAGGTGGTCTACAGCCCTATGTACAGTTGCCCAGGGAGGCCCCAGGAGCCCTGAAATGATAAGGCCATTGCCACGGCTGTTGGCTGCATGGCAGAACTGGATGCAAGGAGCCGTGCAAAAAACAATACATGCATTGGTTACAATACCTAAAGAAATCAGCCTGAGAATGAACTGGAAACTCCCTTCCTGCTGGCTTTCTTTCTTAATGTCGGAAGGTGCTTGCAGGCTGCTAAGCAGACCTGTTTGTTGTCCACGGTCCTATTTGGCTGTGACCCTGGCATGCTACATGATCAAAATGCCAAGGACTGTGTGTGCAGTAAGCTTTGTTGTAGGCCACTAGCTCCAAATAATGACACGGAAACTTATTGTTAATTATGGAAGTTCAGTCTGTGGCATGAATTCTAATTGGTCTTAATAATAAAAACCCGGAGCCAGATATTGGGGTAAATGCTGAAAGATCAGAGAAGTAGAGGAGCCAGACACAGTCACTTCTTACCCCCACGACTTCTCAGATCGCAAAAAGGTGAGCTCCTGTCTCCTCCCACCTTATATTCCTCTCTCCGACCAGCCATATCACTTCCTGTCTCCACCTCCCAAGTGCTGGGATCAAAGATGTGAGCCTCCACTACCTGGCCTCTGTGGTTAACTAGTGCCCAGCTCTGCACTCTGATCTCCAGGCAAGCTTTATGTGTTAGAGCACAAACAAAGCATCACCACAGCAGCCGTACCTTAGGCTTGTCCCACTAGCTCTTAACTTACATTAACCCATTTATTTTCATCTCCGTTCTGTCGTGTGGCTTGTTACTCCATCTCTCCATCCTGCTCATGCTGCTGCTTCCTCCACGTCTGGCTAGACATCACACTTTCTTCTTCCCAGACTTCTCTCTCTACCTGGAAGTCCAACCTACACCTCCTGCGTAGCTATTGGCTGTTTAGATCTTTATTACGTCAATTAATCACAGCAATGCATTTTTACACAGTGTACAAATGTCCCACAGCAGGTGTGGCCGCAGGTGCGATGGTGGCACTAAGTGTTTTGGTTGCAACCAACGTCATTCCTGACTGGATTTAAGGCCTGCTTCACAGGAAGAAATTCACGTCTGGTAGTGTTAGTCAGGACAAAACCCGGGTCTGGGGAGGCCATAGGCTCCAGTGGGAAATAACTGCTATTGTTTTGTTAAACGGATGTGATGTGCCCGCCAAACTACCTTCTAAATGTCAAGAGTTAGTTCTCCTTCCACTATGTAGGTCCGAGGGATGAAACTCACGTCATCAGGCTTAGTAGTAAGGACATTTATCCCCTGAGCCAGCTCATTGTCCTCTTGGCAACTTTTTTGTTTTTATATGAAGTACACCCCAGAGACTTGTAACTACTGGTGAAGTTCCTGAAAACAAGGAGTTGTTACTCAGGGGTTGGGGATTTAGCTCAGTGGTAGAGTGCTTGCCTAGCAAGTGCAAGGCCCTGGGTTTGGTTCTCAGCTCTGGAAAAAAAGAAAGGGACAAAATAACAGGGGTCTGTTACTGCAGTATAGTGGCCCAATGCTCAGCCTTAGGTGAACACCAATATGACTCTCTCAGAGGTTCAGAGAACATTATGGCAAATGGAGCAGAAAGAATGTAAGAACTAGAGGAAGGGGTAGAGTGTTGTAGAAGGGATAGAAATTTTCTCTGAGTGAAAACAGTCCATCCTATAGGAAGACTCCTTAAGACTCAGGAAGGAGCCGGGCAGTGGTGGCATACGCCTTTAATTCCAGCACTTGGGAAGCAGAGGCAGGAGGATCTCTGAGTTCTGAATTCAAGGCCACCCTGGTCTGGAGAGTGAATTCTAGGACAGCCAGCTCTACACAGAGAAACCCTGTCTTGAAAAACAAGAAAGAAAGAAGAAAAAAAAAAAGACTCAGGAAGGAAACAACTCACAAGTCTCAGGAAGTCCTTGAAATTTATCAGATTCATATAGCACCTCCTTTCCCAAAATTATCTAAGCAGTAGGGGCTTCTGAGGAGAGGAGACTGTCCTACGTGTAAAGTTGCCTGTAAGTTGTGATCAGAACTCCAGTGTTCCAATTTTCATGAGTTATCCTCTGTGCTGGGGCAGGCTTTCAGTGCTGACTGTCTTTTAGTTATTCATGCTCCGGTAAGCAATCTCTAGCCATACTCCTGTAAGAAACCCCAAGACACTGATTGGTTCACCTGTTTGGACTTTGGTGGCACTGTGACTTTGTTACGTTGTAGATTCACTGTCATTGCTGAGCAAATATTTGTTCATGTCTCCCTAGGAACATGAGTGTCACACAAGTGGCCTCTCCAAGCTCTCTCCTCAGAGAGCTATGCCCCAACTCCTGGAGAGCCTACCTAGAAAATGGCTGTGGAGCTCAAGAGCATTGGAGGGGGAGTGGGGACCCAGGCAACAAGCGGAAGGCCTGTCAGTCAGTGTCGTGGAGCTCGCTGACACGAGCCAAAGCCCTGGGATCTGTGCATTTGTATTCAGGGGCTGACAGCACCTCCCAGCTGCATGACTTGGGACCAAAGCCTGGGCATCTCATTCACCTGGGGCATGGCGCACTTGTTTGCCAGCCTTACAGAAGGACTCTGTGATGTGGCACAGTAGAGACGATCACAGCACATTCCTGATTCTCATTTCTCTCTGTCTCCTTCCAGCCAGTCTCAGCCTCAGCCCCACAGTCAGGAAGACCTTAGTGTTCACAGTCCAGGATGCTCTCACTACAGCAGGGCTCCATGCCTGGAGTCCACAGCAATTAAGACACTACCTGGGGGCCCAGCTTCCCTCAGCAATCTTCACACTCAGAGGCCAGACCAGGGTAGGGAGAGTATTCCACACACCCGCAGGACTCATGCCACAGGTGGGAACCTTCATCAACACCCAGGTCACTGACCTGGTGGTGATCACATTCTAGAGAAGAGTCACTATCTTTAGGCATGACCCTGGAGACTGCATCAAGAGGAACTAAATTCCTGTGTTTTGCTTGGTCAAAGTTTTGGCTTTTTTCCCCCTAACTTGAGTGGAATCAGATTTAAAAAAAAAAAACCAAACTTTATTTTTTTAAGATTTATTTATTTATTATGTATATAGCATGTATGACAGCAGTCCAGAAGAGGGCACCAGATCTCATTACAGATGATTGTGAGCCACCATGTGGTTGCTGGGAATTGAACTCAGGACCTCTGGAAGAGCAGTCAGTGCTTTTAACCTCTGAGCCATCTCTCCAGCCCCAGATATTTTTTCTTTATTTATTTTTTCTTTTTTTTTGGAGCTGAGGATCGAACCCAGGGCCTTGCACTTGCTAGGCAAGCGCTCTACCACTGAGCTAAATCCCCAACCCTCGGATTTTTTTTTTAAATACATTCTTTTAAAAAAATTTTAATTTAACTTTATTTTATGTGAATTGGTATGAGGGTGTTGGATCCCCTGGAACTGGAATTACAGACAGTTATGAGCTGCCATGTGGGTGCTGGGAATTGAACCACAGTCCTCTAGAAGAGCAGCCAGGGCTCTAAACTGCTGAGCCTTCTCTCCAGCCTGGGAATCAGATTTTATATCACTAAGTTTATAGCATTGATTCAGAAAATGAATCCCACTGACCTAAATAATTTGCTTATGAAAATTCTTGCAACCAAAGGTGTGATGGAGAAGGAGGTGACAGGTTATTGAGAAATTACTACTTGGGTTTGTTGGCATGTTCAGACCTCCTGAACACACCCTGTAAGCATTCAGATAAGCCCAAGTCACCTAGCTGGTGAGAGGCAGAACTGAGACTGGGGCTCATCAGGCAGGAGAGAGCTCTAGCTGACTGACCCCAGCCCATCTCCAGGCTTTACAGGAAGCACTGAGCCTTGTCCTTTGACCCGGGCCTATTGGAATGGAAGAACGAGAGTGCAGCTTTGGGTACCACTAGGGTTTCAACACATGCCAGCAAGCATCCAGTGCTCAGCCACTGTGGGCGCAGTCATGGGTAAAGAGTAAAACATCAAGGGGAGCTGGAGAGATGGCTTAGTGGTTAAGAGCACTGACTACTCTTCCAAAGGACCCTGGTTCAATACCCAGCACCCATATAGCAGCTCAAAACTGTCTGCAACTCCAGTTCCAGGGAACCAGGGAACCCTCACACAGACATACACACAGACAAAACACCAATACACATGAAATAAAAAAAAATAATTAAAAAAAAAGTCAACATCACCTGCCGCTCTCAGTCTAAGAAGACAGCTTATGCTGGAACAGGAGCATTGATCTCCTCACCCTGTTTAGTGCCTACATCCCCCAAACCCTTTTGTGGCAGTGTCTAGCCTGATCGCTACGCTGCTCCAGCCTGGGGTACCACTCCAGCTCTGATATCTCTTTCTTCCTAAAGAAGGACACTCTATCTGTAGCAGGACTGAAGGCCAGAGGTCTCGGGAAGGACACACTCTCTCTGTCCCGGCTTGCTCTGTCTGTTAGTCCTGTGGAGAGCTGGGTCAGGTTGGCCTCAGATCTGATATGTTACCCCACGAGAGGCTCCTGTGTTGAAGGCTTGGTCCCTGGTTGGCGGTGCTGTTGAGAGTGCTAAATTCCATAAGACTTAATCCACTGATGGGATCATAGCTGAATGGACTATTAGCAGGTAGGGCCTTTTTGTTTGTTTGGTTGGTTTTGTTTTTCGAAACAGGGTTTCTCTGTGTAGCTTTGGAGCCTTTCCTGGAACTCACTCTGTAGACCAGGCTGCCTCGAACTCACAGAGATCTGCCTGCCTCTGCCTCCCGAGTGCTGGGATTAAAGGTGTGCACCACCACTGCCCGGCAAGTAGGGCCTTTTGAAGGGTGTATCTTATCCTCACGAACGCAGTCTAGGTCCCCACTTTCTGTCTGAAGGGAGCAGCTCTGCCACACGAAGGTTCTTGCCAAGGCGTTCAGCCTCCTCTGAGTCCCAAAACGATGGAGCCAGCCAACCTTGAATTCTGAAACCTTTGAAACTGAGCCAAAACAAATTCTTCCTTTCTTCCGTTTTTTTTCCTTTTTCTTTTTTTTTACATTTTTATCTTGCATATGTGTGGTGTATTGTGTGCACAGAAGCATGCAAGTGCCGTGGTGTGCATGTGAAGGTCACAGGACAACTTAGGGGAGCCTGTTCTCTCCCTCCATCATGTGGGCCCCAGGGACTGAACTCAGGTCATCAGGCTTGACGCAAACACACCCTCAGCCGTTAAGTCATCTTCCCGCCCAGGTTGTTATTGTCGTTTTGAATCTATTTCAGTATTTTACCACAGTGACTAACAGGGGGGCTTCTGGAGATCCGCTCAAATTCCAGTCCCGTCTCCTTTTGTTGATGTTTGTTTTTCTGGTTTTTCAAGACAGGGTTTCTCTATGTAGCCTTGGCTGTCTCTGTAGACCAGGCTGGCCTCAAACTCAGAGATCCTCTTGCCTCTGCCTCCTGAGTGCTGGGACCAAAGGTGTGAGCCACCACACCCCCAATCCATCTTTTTTTTTAAACTTTATGTGTATGGATGTTGGTGTTGTTTCTGCATTTATGTCCTGCAAGTGTGTGCCGGGTCCTCTGAAGAGCGGCCAGGGCTCGTAACCACTGAGCCATCTCTCCAGCCTCCTAGTCCCGCCTTGAAAGCACTAATGTTGCCTCCAAGCATGTGCAGCTGGCTCTGTTCACATTTGATCTTTGTGATGAGGAAGGCACCCAGGAATTCACACTGCATCTTAAGGGCTGGGTATTGAGACAAGGTCTTGCTATGTACCTCAGGTTGGCTTTGTAGCTCATGCTGGCACTGAACTTGAAGCAATTCTTCTGTCTCAGCCTTCTGCATGCTGGAATTGCAGGCTCTCACCAGCACATATGGCTGGCACTGCATTTTAAATCAGAGGAACTAGAGTCCGAGAGGAACCTGGGCTGGGAAGTCGTGACAGGCTACTTCATTTTCTAGGTCCAGGGCTAATGAAAACACAAGATCCCTTTGTTTGAAAAGTATTAAGAATTTAAGCCAGGCAATGATGGTGCAGAGGCAGGCAGCTCTCTGAGTTTGAGGTCAGCCTAGTCTACGGAGTAAGTTCCAGGACAGCTAGGACTACACAGAGAAACCCTGTCTTGGAAAAATAAATATGTAGATGATAGATAGATAGATAGATAGATAGATAGATAGATAGATAGATAGATAGACAGACATATAGATAGATAGACAGATAGATAGATATCTAGAAAGATAGATGTATTAAGAACTTTATGGGTGGGCTGGAGAGATGGCTCAGAGGTTAAGAGCATTTGCTGCTCTTCCAGAGGTCCTGAGTTCAATTCCCAGCAGCCACATTGTAGCTCACAACCATCTATAATTCGATCTGGTGCCCTCTTCTGGCATGTAGGCAGAATACTGTATACATAATAAAATCTTTAAAAAAAGAACTTCATGGGCAGAGTGTAGTTTGGGATAGAGTGCTGTCCAGTGTGCATGAATGAGGTATGGCTTCCATCAGCACTTAGGAGGCCAGTCTGGTCTCCATAGTGAGCTCCAGGACAGATAGGGCTGCATAGTAAGACTCTGATCCCCCTCTTTCCCCCTGCCCAAAAAAAAGATGTCTATAGGAGAAAATCAACCAAAACCACAGCCTTCTCAGCACAGGCTCTGGTCATTTCCTGTGTAGGTGGCCCACCTCAACCCAGAGCTTGGAATGGACACTACACAACTCCTGAGTTCACCAGGCCTTGGCCCAAGTCTCCCTGAGGCTCCGTTTCCACCTCTGGCACCGGTCTTCCTTCCAGGATGACTTTCCCAGAATCTTAGTCTCCTTTGCCCATCACCACCCTGACTACAGAAGATGGGTGACCGTGTGACTCAGCTCCTACAGGGGGTTCAGGCGCCCCCTGTCAAGCTAGTTCCTTGGGCTGTGACTCATCCCACCCTGTGTGTCCTGGGACCACAGCTGGAAGGCAGCTGTTCGGGTGACCCACGAGGAGGGCAGTCGACTGGGGAACCAGAGCAAGAACTGCTTGTGACAGGCTGACTCAGGCAAGCGAGGCGAGGTGGGGGATGGGAAGTTGCTTTTGTGCTCTCTCCAGCCTTGGTCTTCCATGGTTAAGCAGGCAGAGCAAATAAAAACACAAAACCACCAGTGAAATTTCAGTTTCAGTTGCACAGTGGATAATTTCAAGTGTGTCTCAAATGCTGCATGGGACATGCTGTGTTATTGTCATTATTTTTATTTTTGTGCATGAGACGTATCTACACTACAGGAAATTTACCTTTAGAGTCTGGTGGGTGGTGGTGCCTGCCTTTGATCCCAGCACTCAGAAGGCAGAGGCAGGTGGATCTCTGTGAGTTTGGGGCCAGCCTGGTCTCCATATGGAGTTCTGGGCCAGTCAAGGCTACACAGTGAGACCCTGTGTATACAAACAAATAAACCTGGAATTCAATTAACTGGGCATTCTGTATTTTATCTGGCATGTGAAGGTCCTGCGGATTGGAGGAGCTCCCGTGCTGGTACAGTCATGGCCCTTCGGAACAGAGCAGTAACCAGAGAGACCGCGGGGCAAACCCTGAAGGGACTATTGAGAAACCAGGGAGAGGCTGGGGGGAAGGGGAGGGTCCCAGGCGGGAGAGCCCCACATCCCTTACCCAATCAAGCAGCTCTGGGCAGACCGCAGAAAGCAGGGCAGTGTGAGGCGTGGCTTTACTGGGGACATCTGCACTTCCATCACAACGCAGCATGGCCTGACACCCGAATACCCTCACTTCAGCACAGGTCTGGCATCTGGACATCAGGCTGGAAACTTACAGGATGTGTTAATACTCACAGAATCAGGACCTCATACGCACTTGATATGGAAACACCCAGTCTCTATTTATAAATTCTGACCAGGAAAGGGAAAGACAGAAAAAAAAAAAAAAAAAGCAGAAGCCAGAAAGGAAAGATTGATCCATAGATTTCAGATGATGTAACAGCACAAAACACGAGTAACAGGCTGGGAGGAAAATATGTAATAGCCAGTATATATACGCACATACATAGTATAGTACGAGAGAAAATGTAGGAAAACAAAGGGTAATGTGGTGGTTAACTGCATGCATCCCTTGATGTGTGTTTTGAATGACATGATATTTAGGTTAGTGATTTCTGGGTAGACCAGATTGTAAGTGGGGTTCACCCAAACAGTGGAAGGCCTGAATCATTCAAAAGATGGCCTGGGCGGGAGGTGGTGGCTCACACCTTTAATCCCAGCACTTGGGAGGCAGAGGCAGGCAGCTCTCGGTGAGTTCGAGGCCAGCCTGGTCTACAGAGCTGGTTCCAGGACAGCTAGGGCTACACAGAGAAACCCTGTCTCAACAAAACAAAAACAAAAAGACGGCCTGGACTTGAGTCTACCATCTGCTTTCCTGGGTCTTGGACTTCCCAGTCTCTAAAGATTTAAGATGGGGACTGGAGATGTGGCTCAGAGGTAGGGCACTTACCCGGTATCCCCATCACTCACTCCAAGAACATGAAATAAAACTCAGAGGCTAAGGAGACGGCTCAGTGGGTCAAGTCCTCGCTCTGCAAGTGTGAGCCCCTAAGGTGTAGCTGTGCACCTCGGAAGCAGTGAAGCGGGAGGAGGAGATAGGTAGCTCCCAGTGGCCCATTGGCCAGCCCGTCTGGCTGAAATGACTGCCTACTGGTTCTGTTGGTGACATCTCAAGATTAGGTAGAGCTGAACACAGTGCCACATGCCTTTAATCCTAACACTTGTGAGGCAGAGGGAGGTGGATGGGTCATCCTCAGCTACATATCAAGTTGGAGGCTAGTCTGGAACACAGGAGACCCTGACTCAGAGCTGCAATGTTGCTGGAGCTGGCTTCCAAGCCCTGGTTAAGCAACTCCCCTAGCTGAGCATGGATATGTCTCACTGAAGTGTAAGCTATAGTCTGGGGATACTAGAAGGGATGCCTATACGAATGTCATCGGGGTGCAGAATTACCCTAGATTGTCCACATTGGTCTCCACTTTCTGGGACTCCTGTAGCTCTAGCCTAAGAAGTCCACCACAGAATCCCACAACTCTTCTGCTCCGCTCTATGCAAGACTCTCACCGTCCTGAATGTATTTGTATGGCTGTCCCCATGCTCTTGAGTGGCCTCCCAGACAAGCTCTTTGCTCCACGTGGGGGACCTATCTTTCACACAAACACTGCCTTTCCTCGGGCCTGTCCTCTTCCTGGCCAGATGCCTCTTCAGGCGTCTCTGTCTGGCCCAGGCCCTTTACCACTCAGCAGCCTGACTCTTGTTTATGGCTAGTCTCTTCTACTGCTAAAATCTATTTACCCACCATGGCAATTCCTCGAAGGTGGGGGCAGCCGAAACTAGGAAGCCTCTTCCACCTTGACAGTCACCAGCTTGCGCCACTAGCCCATGCCACATGCCCTTACCCTGAATGTGACTTTCAACCCTTGCTAGAGGCTGTATTTCCCATCTGGTTTCCTAGCCTCTTCCTAAGTACCTCGGCCCGCCTAACCAGCCTCTTAAAATTCTTCCAGAGTCAGCTCTATGTGGCGCTATCTCTTGGATAGTTCAACGTCGATCTGCATCTCTTCTTCCCCCACCTTGAGCCAATCTCTTGCCTCCTCCCTACACACATCTATCTATAGCGCCTGGTACTCGCCCTTGAATGTTTATTAGGTTTAGTCTAAGCTAGTCTCCCAACCAAACCTAGGGACTGTTTATCTTCACCCTCATAACCATCTTTTAGCTTGTTCCGAGTCCCGGCTGCCTAGCGTGAAAAGACAGTGAATGTGCAACTGTCCCGATCCAGAAGCGGACGCTATCCTGTAAACGACCTTGAACACGCGCCCTGGAGGCAGCCCTCTTAACTGTCGGTGGCCTTAGGCACGCGAAGCTCCATCTCCAGAACACCCCGCCAGGCGCCGCCAGGACCCGGGGGTGTGTGGGGGTGGGAAGCAACCGAACCAGCAAGCGCTGTTCTGGGGGAGGCGGGCCATAGTGTCATGGCAGTGGCTAGGAAACCCTCCGGGGCGTACAGCCTCGAGCGTGGATTGAAAGTCACATTCAGG
>CABHPR010116187.1:0-26675 GCA_902168415.1 Peromyscus melanophrys | reverse complement strand
ACCAGATGAATAATTCTCTGATGAAGGAGAATCCTGTTCGAGCAAGACTAACAGGACCACTGACTTTGAAAACTGTTGCTCCTGTCTGTAATTTCACATGTGCAAAAACAGCTATGGTATCTCCAATACTTGCACTGTAATGTGCAATCTCATATGATATGCATATGTAATCTCATGATTGCATCTCAATCTTATAGGCACATATATCTATGGATGGTCAGGAAGATAACTTCTCATTAAGCTGTATAATTTTGATATATAGAAAATATACTAGAATATGCTTCATAACTAGATCTATTGTCCCACAAGGACTGTAGGACACTTAAAAGTCTACTTTGTTCCTTTAACTCAGACTAACATATAAGAAAACAACAATTTCTCCCCAGTCTAAAGACAAGCTACATATATTTTGCTGAGGTGAAACCTCAGAGCAGTTTCAAACTAGACTGAATGTTTCTGTAAACGGATCATAAGTTAAAAACTTTATAGATACGTACAAGGTCAGAATTGCAGATATCTAACCAAGGTTATTAACTCAAAGCAAACTAAAATACTATACCAATTCTTCGCTTGCCAAGTCTGGCCAATAAAGACCTGACTCCCTGTGGAGATCTCTCAGCAACCTATCTTACCAGGCACTGTGCCCACAGCCTCAGGTCACAGTCTATACACAAGGGGATCTTGAAGCCAGGCGTTGCCATGGTTACTCACTCCCATCAGTTTCTGTAACTTTTTTTATTGCAAAAAGTTTTGCTGTTGAATGTGTATATAAGCTGTGGAGAACTGGAGCAGAGTAGCATACAGAGAACTGAAACTAGAAGGAATTAGAACTAGGAAGAATCAGAGCTGAAGAGAATTAGAACTATAGCAGAAGAAGAAAAGAGCATGACCCAAACAGTTCGTGTATGAATTTATTCTGCTCCTAGAAAATATCCCTCAGACAGAAAAGTCCGGAATTAAGTTTCGATATGCTGTGAACCTTTTCTTTGAACCCTGTTTTGTAGCCTTTGGAGCTGGTCTCCACAGGTTAGATCAGTTAGGGAAATCCAGACCCTAGCATTTCCCTCTCCTCCTAACCCTTTCCTCAACCTTCTGCTTGCTTTGGCTCCCCTTCAAAACTTTTCCTTTATCTCTAAGATCCATTCCGTCTGCATGGCACCCTATGTAACACCTCTGTTTCTTCATATGAACTAACAGAAAAGCAAAATGACCAAAAAGAAATTGTGGATGTTAGTCCCAGCAGGCTGAAATTAACTTCCAAGAAAAAGAAGTGGTAGCAGGATCTGGAGAGATGACTCAGTGGTTAACAGTACTGGCTGCTCTTTCAGAGGACCTGGGTTCAATTCCCAGTACCCACATGGCAGCTCACAACTGTCTGTAACTCCAGTTCCAGGGGACCCGACACCCTCACACAGACATACATGCAGGCAAAACACCAATGCACATAAAATTAAAAAATAAATTATTAAAAAGTGTGATAGCATTCTAGAGAGAAAGAAATTGTCTACTATGTTTAAAAATAAAAACTTGGGCAAGTGAGATAGCTGCAGGTAAAGGCGCTTGCCCTGAAAGCCTGTCAACTTGAGTTCAATTTCTGGAACCCACAAAAAAATTGAAGGAGAAAACCAATCCCATGAAGCTGTCTTCTGATCTCAACATATATCATGACATACACCATACATATATACCTACACACGTACACACACACACGCAGAAATTTTAGAAGTTGACATGCTCATTATATTATGTATTAAATTACATGCTGTCAGGAAACATAGGCCTGCCTACTTTACAGGAACAAGATGTCAGAATCCTGATACCCAGCCCAAGTAAAGGAGGTCAATCAAATGTTAGTGGTGGCCACTTGGGCAACAGCACAGTGACATAAAGCCACATGTAATGTTCAAAGGGCCTGGGGTGAGAGTCATGGCATCTATCACTTAAATACAATGTAACTTTAGATACATTTCTTAATTCTTTACTGGACTTAGGCTTCATACTTATAAAATGTGAATGCTGTTTGAGGTTTCTGTTGTTTTTAAAATAGTGTCCTGGAACTAAGATGGTTTAAGGCCTTAGGGACAATCTTTTAGAAAGGTGGGAAAATGAGCCACTGGACTTACTGCAAAGCTACAACAAAGAAAGCAACTATGCTGGGCCTTAAATCTCTATAAAGAGCTTTTCTGTAAATGTGGTAATTGTCTGTTAAGGATCTTTGACTCTAATATCCTAAAAATTGCATCATTTCATGACAAATAATAGTGAGGGGGAAAAAATGCAGAAACAAAACTGTATCCATCCTTTCCAACCTATTCCTTTTTTTTTGTTTGTTTTTGTTTTTGTTTTTCAAGACAGAGAAATCTGTGTAGTGTTGGAGCCTTTCCTGGAATTCACTCTGTAGACCACGCTGGCCTCGAACTCAGAGAGATCCGCCTGGCTCTGCCTCCCAAGTGCTGGGATTAAAGGCACATGCCACCACGGCCCGGCTCCACTCTATTCTTAAAAGTATACCATTACGAAGGGGTCCCATTAAAAAGTCCCTAACAGCTGATATAAGAGTTCAAGGCCAGGCTCAGCTTTCTAGCAAGCAAGAGGCCAGCCTGGACATGAAACCTCATCTTTGGGGGGGGGGGGGGGGGGGGCAATTTAAGAAGTGAGAGGATGGTGGTTCACACCTGTAATCTCAGCACTAGGGAAGCAGAGGCAGGCAGATCTCGGTTTGAGGCCAGGCTGGTCTATAAAGTAAGTGCCAGAATTGTTACACAGAGAAACACTATCTCGAAAAACTAAACCAAACCAGAAAAACTAGTAAGGGCAAGGCTGTGGTGTCATACACCTTTAATCCTAGCACTTAGAAGGCAGAGGTGGATATCCAAGTCCAGGAGCAGCTTGGTATACAGAGAAAGTTCCTGGACAGTCAAGAGTGTCTTGGGGAGGGAGGGAGGGAGGGAGGGAAAGTAGGCAAGCAAGCAAGCAAGCAAGCAAGCAAGCAAGCAAGCAAGCACAGTAGCCCCTACCAATTAAGCATAAATGAGCGCGAAGTAGAACATGAAAACACAGGAGGTCTCAGAAAGTATGGGAACTCAGGGCTAAAGTCCTACCTCTTCTGCAACTAAAGACTGGATAGGCCCCAGGCTCAGGAGAGAACCCTCTCAGAGAGAGCTTAAATTCACTGGCACTGTGGTGACTATGGATTTGGATTACTGCCCCTGGTTCTATCACTTAATAGCAGAGCCCTTTCTTATGGGGCTCTGAAGGCTTTGTCAAATTGAAAGTGAATACAGATCTGAGGACCTACCTAAATCTAAAACAATCTTATTCCTAAAATCTACAGATCTCATCTCTCACTCTCCCTGAAGGAGGCTCATTAAGCTTGATATAGACAACTTATTTTTTCCTTTCCCGCACTTCAGTTGTGAGTACACAAGGGAGGCTTATTTGCCTGAAATATCCCCATCTCTCAACCTTGAAAATGACAGGTTCATGTTTTACTAGAGACTCTTCCATATCAAAGACCTTTTGATTCTTGGATCACTAGGACCCAAATCTGAGTTCTGGGAAAGGTAGTTTCAAAGAGCGTATAGCAGAAACCTGAGTAAACAACTAAGGGCATGGAGGTATTTCCAATTCTCAGGCTACCCAATGCCTGCCCTTTCTTGGGTACTTTTAAATACTCTATTCTTCCAGAAACACTGTGGCCAGAGGCCGGGGAGGTAGTTGTTGTCAGAAAGCTCAGTCTCTGGGGTCAAGAGGTCAGAGTTCAAAGCAGAGCTGTTTTAGACACGATGTGGCCACTGCATTCTTTTTCTTCACTAAGCCTTTGCTTTCCCCTCTGGAGATATCGGTAGCTTAATGGGTTTTTAGAAAGATTAGAGACATAATCTATTTAAAATACCTGCTACAAATGCACAGCACATATACATTAAATATTCCTCAAGAGGGAAAGAGAAGCGCACAGGAGAGGAGTCGGGTGAGGAAAAAAGAAAGTGATATACATGAAGATGCTATAATGAGCATGTTACTCACGCTAATCTAGAGTTAATAACAAAACTCGGCTCTGTGTGGAAAGGTGTCTGATCTTAAAGTTGAAGATCTAGATGGTAAAGAAAGCCAACTGCAAAGGTTCTGACTTCCATGTCTGCTGTACATTGAGTCCTTTCTAGCTAATACTGTAAATCTTGTGTTTTTGACAGGAGTTCCAATCTTTTTGTCTCTCCTGCCTGGTAAGACTTCATACAAATGTTTTAATCCCATCTCCATGAAATCACTTTACACAAAGTAGTTATTAACTCCTAGCCAGGCACAGTGGTGCACATCTTTGATCCCAGCACTTCGGAGGCAGAGGCAGGAGTTCGAGGCCAGCCTGGTCTACAGAGCGAGTTCCACGACTGCCAGAGCTGCACAGTGAGACACTGTCTCAAAAACAAACAAAAAGTTAACTCTGTGCCCCTGTATTTCCTTTGCATTTTTCTTTTAAAACCAGCCAATCTCCAGAGACTATGAGGTTGAGCGCTAGGCAATGGGGAAATGACAGAGTCCCCACCAGAGTTCGGATAAAAACCAAGTACCCTTCCTGTCTGTATGCTTGCTTCTCTTTGTTGTGAACAGCACATCCTCTTGACCAAGAGTAAAAGTTTGCCTTGCTCAGACTCTTACTGGAGTGGTGGTCTCTTTCTTTGCAAACTTTTTTTTTTTTTTTTTGGTTTTTCGAGACAGGGTTTCTCTGTGTAGCTTTGCGCCTTTCCTGGAGCTCACTTGGTAGCCCAGGCTGGCCTCGAACTCACAGAGATCCGCCTGGCTCTGCCTCCCGAGTGCTGGGATTAAAGGCGTGCGCCACCACCACCCGGCTGCAAACTTATTTCTAATAGCATGCATGCACCTATGCACACAAAGTAACTAAAAAAATTTTTAAGAGGGAAAGGGCAAACTACCAAAAGAAAACTCTGTGATTCACATGACAGGTAGGGAGGACTCAGGGACAAACCCCAGCCAGCAGATCAGAGTGCAGCACATTGGGAATGGGCCAATTTATGGAATCTGCTATGTTATTCTAAAAGCATCTGGATCTTGTACCAGCCTAAGTAAATCAAACAGGAGCGCTTAATGGAGCTTTTTTTTCCTAAAACAAGGACAGACTATGTTATTGACACACGCCACAGGGAACCCGAGAGGCTGTTGATGGAGATGTTAGGAAAGCTGATGTGCTTTCTGTTCCAATCTTTGCTACTACATATAAGTGGGTGCAACTGGCCTGGGCTCCTAGAGAAGAAAACCCTGGAATGAGACAGAAGAGATCTGGAATCTAGTCTGAGCAAGTGGCTCCACTTCTTGACCCCCACTTTTTCTTTCTTTTGTCAGTATTATTTCTCTACATGTCTACTCTATTATCACCATCCCCTCTTTCAGAAAACAGTATGGTTCTAAAAGAGTAAGCTAATACTGGCAGGAATTGGAGGAATTCTGGGTCTATCTTTCCATTCTGCTACATTATCTGTTATACAAAGGGGCTGGATCAGAGAAACCAAGGCATTTCCAGAGCTAAACGAACAAACCACCACCCTCCCCGCAAAAATAAATAAATAAAATAAATAAAAAATTTTAAAAAATTAAAAAAAAAACTACAAAACTATTCTTGGTGCCTGAAACTGGTTTCAATAAGATTCTAAATATTCTAGGGCTAGACAAAGCCATTTAAAAAAACAAAACAAAGCCGGGCGGTGGTGGCGAACGCCTTTAATCCCAGCACTCGGGAGGCAGAGGCAGGCGGATCTCTGTGAGTTCGAGGCCAGCCTGGGCTACAGAGCGAGATCCAGGAAAGGCACCAAAGCTACACAGAGAAACCCTGTCTCAAAAAACCAAAAAAAGAAAAAAACAAAAAAAACCCCACATACAGGCATTTTACCTGCACATAATGTCTACGCACCACTTGTGTGTCTATTACAGGTGGGGACAAAGAGGGTCTGAGGCCTCTGAAAAGCAACCAGTGTCACCTCTCCAGCCCTAAAACTCAACTCTTGAAGATCCCTCTCGCGGGGCCAGGAAGATGATACCGTGGTGAACAGAGCTTGCTGTTCGTGCGGATGACCAGAGTTTGGTTCGAAGCACCCATATCAGCACCTCACAACCGCCTATAGCCCTAGCTCCAACGCCAGTCCTGGCGTACACACCACATACACACAAATGCAAAGAGAAGGAAAGCCTTCTCTCAAATGAAATCTTCTCAACCAAGAGCAAAAGCCAGAATACAAATACAGCTTGAGAACAAGACAGTGGCTCTCCAAAGCTTTCTGCCTTGTGCCTCCTTTTACAGCTGAGGGAAGTGAAACTTCGGAATGAATTGCTTTCCCAAGGTTGGGCAGACTAAAGTTCAGAACCCGAAGTGCCACGTTCCCTTTTTTAAATCTAATTATTTAACACATGGTCTGAGGATTTTTTTTCAGTCACTGACGGGTGAACACCACTCTGTACCAGGCCTCTTCCCTTGTCCTTCTTTCTCTCTCTGTCTCTCTTCCCTGCCTTTTCTCTCTCTTTCAAGGAAGAAGTTTTTGATTTAAGGTTGCATCTTGTGAAGGAGAATGTGGCAGAGCAGAGCAGTTTGCATCATGGCAGACAGGAAGCAGAGAAGGGAATATGGGACCCTGGAATATACAATCCAAAGACATACCTCCAGTGACCTGCTTCCTCCAATTAGCCAGGGCAGCTATTTTTCCATCATCCATTAGCATCATAATAACCACAATAAGATCTAACTTTGCAGATGAGGGAAACTATAGGTCAGTGAAGTTAGTCACACAGGAGATAAATGTCACAGCAAAGACTCAAATCTCAGTATAAATCTGACTCCTTTAAGGTTATATGGTTTCCGGTTTTGAAGAATATATTCAACAATGAAAAAGAAACACTAACTGACCCCCAAGTTATTTCCTCAAGAGTCTTTGGTCTCTTGCCCTATACACTACTGTAGCTCTTGATAAGTTCAGCTAACTGCAGAAATGAAAGAAAATGGTAATAAAGGTAAAAGAATGGAAACTCAGATAAGACAAAAATGCTGGGAAAAAACCCCCAGAGACTTTTGTATGCTATTCCTTCCCCTCCAAGCTCATCCTCTGGAGTAGCTAGGACTATATAGTCCTTTACCTCTCTGCTTTGTGTTAATGGAGTCTTTTGTAATAGGTTTTCCCAATTCCTCTACCTAACCCCCATTAGGTAAATTCCCTACAGCATCTCTTACTGATCTTAAAAATCTTTCTATCACAGTACTGAACTTTGAACCTAAGACGGAAGTGGCCTTGTACCTTCATGCGTTTGTTCATTCATTCATTTTCTTCTTTTTGAGAAAGGGTCTCAGGAAGTGTCCAGGCTGACCCTGCATCTCTATAACCACAGCAGGCCCTGAACTTGTGACCCTCTGGCTTCAGCCCCCCAAGTAGCTGGGATTATAGGCCTGTGCCACCAGGCCTAGCTTTATCTCATAATCCTAGCACCACAGCTGCTAACAGACCTTGCTTTCCTGAACTGTAGTTTCCAATTTCCTGACTTAGATTCTGACCTCATAGCAGTATTCTTAGGCTCAGGACTCCCTAGAAGTGTCCTGTAGCTGATCTGATCTATAGGACCTATTAGTTCCTCTCTTGCTTAGCTATCTTCTTCTCTGCCCACTGTTTCAGTAATCAAGAAAGAACATTTTTAGTTGTAATAAAACAAGAAAAGGAGGGGCACATATACACTTAGTAATAATAATAAGTACAATTTTAAATCAATGGCCTAAGCCTTAAGAACCAGAAAAAGAAACAAAGTACATAAAGCAAATAGAGATTAGGAAATAACAGATTAAAGTAAGAAAAATCAATGGAACAAACTAATAAAACCAAAAATTCAGTCTTTGAAAAGATTATAAAATGTATAAACCAACACAGACAAAAAAATTAGGAAAATACAAATTACTAAAACTAGGAAGAGAGATGCTCTGATTTTTATGTAAAAGGAATATAAGGAAACACTAAATAATTTTAAGTGAACAAATCAGACAACATAAACAAGCATCTAAAAATTATAAATTATCAAGTAACTAAAAAGGAAATAGAAAAATCTAAGCATAACTATATAAAAAACTAAAATATTTTTATAATTAGTAATTTTAAGATGTTTTAGGAAAATTTCATGTCCACATGGCTTCAGTGGTAAATTCTACCAAACTTCTAAAGAAATAATACTAATTCTTTACAAAGTTTCAGACTACAGAAAAGAACACGATTCTACATCACCACTGACGGGGTTGTACACACATATGGCGGGGGTTGGGGATTCAGCTTGGTAGCAGAGTGCTTGCGAAGCAAGTGCAACACCCTAGGTTCAGATCTCAGCACAAAAGAAAAAAATTGCAGCAGGGAAGCAGGGAGTTACAACTTTATAAACTGGGGATAAAGACTGGCCAAAGACACATGTTGAGACAAGACTAAAAACTCAGGTATCTGGAAGCAGTGGTGGAGCACGTCTTTAATCCCAGTACTCGGGAGGCAGAGGCAGGAGGATCTCTGTGAGTTCCAGGTCAGTCTGGTCTACAGAGTTCCAGGACAGCCAGGACTACACAGAGAAACTCTGTCTCCCAGCATCAACCTAGCTGTCTAGGTCCGTAACTCCTGTCGGCCCAACTTCTGAGATCCCTTCAGTTCTAGGTATTTTCTTCTTCCAGTCACAGTTAGATAAACCACTGCTGCTTAAGGTCTTCCTGTCTTACATTCTTTGATCCCCTCACTGATTACAAGGGACCCTAAATCCTCCTTGTCCTGTTGGGCTCCAGTAACTTGAATTTCTGAGGAGGGCTGTCTTAAATTTTAGAGAATGAAAAAAGCAGGCAGAGAGACAGAAACAGCAGAATTCCAGGGAAACTAGCAAGCAGTTCACAGAAGTCTATCACATCCTAATGGTATTCAGTGAGCTGACTCTAAGATCGGCTTTATAGGTCCCTAGATTATTTGCACTTCCTGGACCTCCATTTCTTCATCTATAAAATGGAGTAGTCTAGATAAAGGGAGAGCTAGCATAATAAATTCCCAATGTGGTGATTTCCCTTCCTATCTGAGTTGCCCAACACCCACTTCACACAGCTTCACTGAATCACATCATCCTTACCCATTCACGATCACATTCTGCAAGGACAGAGAAGACTTAAATTTCCTTATGCTAACCTGGGGCTTGGTAGGTCAAAGAGGCTGAAGTCAAGAAGATCCCCATGGCTGTTAGAACACATCCAAAGAGTTCATGAGAAGATAGGTAGAGGTTCCAGGTCCTGAGATTTACCTTCCCCCACAGCACTGGCAAAAGCAAGAAGGAAGGAAGCCTTTTTTCCTGACAAGTGATCCTAAACATTCTTATGACAACTCCAAGAAAGTGACCTCAATCCTCCTCCCAGGCCAGAAGGCCACCTAGGCTCATATCCAATCTCTAGAATAATCCAACACATAGGAAATAGTAACCCTAAGATATCAGCACCAAGGCTAAAAGGAATCCCTAAACTAGTTACCCTATATCTTAGCCCAAGATTGCTCAAATCTACCCGAATACCCTCACTCACCTGTACCAAGAATGAGTTTAGCCAGCTATTTCGTCCTTAGGGTTACAGGTCAACAGCAGCTATCTCTAGAATCAGGACTCACCTGTGACAGAGAAAAGAGGTTTGTCAAAGGTCTTAGCCCTTACATATTCTGAATCCTGGTTCCTATCATTTCAGACCATGCTGGGTGCTGTGAAGAAAATTTAAACAGTCATGAAAAAAAAACCAAGGAGTAAGAGTGGAATCTCCTTCAGATAAAATGGCCAGAAAAAGACTTTCAAAGGGTGCCATGAGAGCAGAGTGAGGGGAAACCAAGGACTTTTCTTTTTAAAAGAACAGCAATAATGAGCCATTATATAAATCTTACTGATTTTTTTTGAGACAGGATTTCATGTAGCTCAGGCTGGGTTTCAATTCACTATGTAACCAAAGGTGGCCCTCGACTCCTGATCTTCCTTCCTCCACTTCCCAACCCTGGTTGGGCATAGATATATATGCACCATACCCAACCCTGGTTCTGGCGCTGTCAGCCTATTGTTTTTGCTTTTCTGGTGGGTTTTTTGTTCATTTGTTTTTTGGTTTTTTTCCCCGAGATGGGTTTCTCTGTGAAACAGTCCTGGCTGTCCTGGAACTCACTCTGTAGACCAGACTGGCCTTGAACTCACAGAGATCCGCCTGTCTCTGCCTCCCGAGTGCTGGGATTAAAGAAATTGTCACCACTGCCCAGTCAGCTGTCAGCCTATTGTCACATAAAGAGTTCAAAAAGGTCCATTGCTTTTCTATAACTTACTTTCCTATGACAAAACCTGACAAAAAGCCACTTAAGAGATGGCTCAGCAGTTAACAGTCTTGCAGAGGACCAGTGTTTAGTTGCTGGCACCCACAAAGCAACTCACAACCACCTGTAACTCCAGTTCCAGGTGATCCATCGCCCTCTTCTGGCCTCTGCAGGCACCAGGCACATACGTGGTACACATACATACATACATGCAGACAAAGACACACATAAAGTGAAAATAAATCTGTTTTTAAAAAGCCACTTATGGGAGGAAGAATCTATTTAGGCTTTAAGATGGAATACAGGGGACTGAAGAGATGGCTCAGAGGTTAAGAGCACTTGTTCTTGCAGGGGACAAGGTTCAATTCCTAACACCCACATGGTGACACACAATCATCCATAACTCTAGTCCAAAACCCTCTTCTGACTTAAGCAGGAACCTGGCACAATATGGTACACAGACATACATGTAAGCAAAACATTCTCACACATAAAATGAGTAAATTTTTTTGAAAAGAAAGAAAGGTAGATAGCGAAGGGATACAGGACTGGCAAAATGGTTCAGTGAATAAAAGCACTTTACTGAGCCTGACCACCTGAGTTTCATCCACAGGATCCAAAAGGCAGAAGGGAACTGACTTACCAAGAGGGCTGGCCTCTGACCTGTACACACACTTGTACATACACAATTAAATTAATAAGTCAATATCAGAAACAAGTAAGGAGAAGAGATACAGTCCACCATGGAGAGGGAGGAGGGCAAAGCAGCACATCATGTCAGGAAGCAGAGGACAGACAGGAAATGAGGCTAGGCTATACAACTTCAAGCTCTTCCACAGTAACCTGCTTCCTCTAGGAAGGCTTCAGCTCCAAAAGTGTCTATATCCTTCCAAAAGAGTACCACCAGCTAAGGACAAAATATTCAAATACATGAACTTACAAGGGACATTTCACTTTCAAACCACAACATAAGCTTTTACCATACTGGAGCACATTTTTTTTTCCCATTTACTTTTTTTTTTTTTTTTTTTTTTGGTTTTTCGAGACAGGGTTTCTCTGTGTAGCTTTGCGCCTTTCCTGGAACTCACTTGGTAGCCCAGGCTGGCCTCAAACTCACAGAGATCCGCCTATCTCTGCCTCCCGAGTGCTGGGATTAAAGGCGTGCGCCACCACCGCCCGGCCCCATTTACTTATTTATGTGGGGGTGGAGGTATCTTGCACATGAGCATGCTATGGTACATGTGTGAAAGGTCAGAAGACAGCTTGCAGGAGTCAGTTCTCTCCTCTCACGATGTGGGCGCCAAGCATTAAACTCAGGTTGTCACACTTGACAGCAAGTTCCTCTACCCACTGAGTCATCTTACTGCCCCTGCTCCCCCACCAATTAAAGATTGATTTTATTTGGGGGCTGGAGAGATGGCTCAGTGGTTAGGAGTACTTACTTGCTGTTCTTTCAGAGGACCCATTTGTTTCCTAACACCTACACAAGACATCTCATAAACACTTGCCAAATGCAGCTCCAAGGCCCTCTTCTGGCCTCTGTGGACACTTGCACACATAGGGCATTTGCTCACAAAAACAGACACACATAAATAAAAATAAGAAAAATAAATCTTAACACACACAGAAATAAAGATCATAAAGGATTAAGATTTATTTTTCTTATTTTTATTTGTGTGTTTGTGTGGGTTTGTGTAAATGAATGTCAAATGTGTGTAGGTACTTATGGAAGCCAGAAAACATCAAATCCCCTGAAGCAACAGTTATAGGTAGTTATGAGCCTCTGAATGCGGGTGCTAGAAGCCTTACTGTGTTACTATGAAAGAGTAACAAGTGTTCTCAGTCACTTAATCACTAAGCCATTTCTCCAGCCCCTGGAGACTATAAGGTTGAGATTATTAACAAGTAGGCTGTCCTGAAATATCTGATCAAAGTACCTTATACAATGATATGGAGACCTTTCTGAGAATCAGCATTTACCATGTCCTGTTTCTGGGAACCACATTACTATGGCCCAATTAACTGCCAGTTAAGACTGAAAGGAATTACTCCTCCCTTAGGCCATGCTATTTATATTAGAGCATTCCATCTAAAAATAGAGAATAGATTCTACAAAAGTATAAGGAAACCAGGAATATATACCTAGAGGCTAAGGAAAATAAGTCACAAAGTAATATAAAATCATGAGAACACTGGAGCCTGGACAGCAAAGGTGGGATAATCAAGCAAAAGGCCCCAAAGAGGGAGAAAGGGAATACTCCAAGGGGTAGAAGACTATAAACGTGACAGAAACAACCAACCATTTTCTATATTTGTAAACAAAATTTTAAACAACATGTCTTTACAGATCCCTTGGTTAATTACAATAAATGATTTCCAAAGTCTAAAGGAGGGCTACTTCAAAGGAGGTACTGAAGCTATCTTCCTGAGGGAAGGGGAAGAAGTAGGGAAAAAAAAAAGACTGAGTTTGCTTGGTCTCTGGAGTAGCAACCAGAGCAGGAGAGAACAGTCACAGAAGGTAATTGCAACCTACTAGCTCCAAGCTCCCTCCAGCAATGCTCACCAGCAGAGGGCTTCCTCCAATCCACTTCCGCTATACAATCAGTACTTCTGGGCTCACAATCTACCCACACACAGGGAATGAAATAACAACACAGAACTAACAGTCATTGTTTATAGCCAAGTTTGCATATGGATTTGCTAGTTCTATTCCAGCTGCCCTTAACCTTCCACTTTCAAAGCTGTCCTCAACCTTTCTATGAGTCCTGCTTTTCTTAGCCTTGACCAAACACTACAGTCTTGCAGTTCTTACAAGACTCCTCCCATTCACAAAAATACCTAACCTTGACTAAAATAATAAGTCCAAATGTTGTGTCCAGGTCACCAAGTGGTCCAGCAAAATCCCACCCTACTCTCTAACAAAGGCAGGTGTCAGAATGCCTGGCATAGTTAGTAAGTAACTTAATGTCAGACAGGAAGAACATAATATATGCCACAAAAGTTCAATTGAAATTCAATCCAGGCAGTCTCCAGCCTGCCTGGAGGAATGTCCTAAGAATACAACAGATGTGCAAATTCTTGCCTTTGCATATTCTGGGAACTAAGTAAGAACATTTCTCCTTCCTCAGCTGAAGCTGTCTCCAGTTTTCCCCTCCTCCTTCCCTAAGAACCAACCCTGCAGAAATTATCAAGGGAGGCACAAGTAATTACTGTTTTCTTTTCTCCATGCTAATGAGACAGTTGGATGGTTCCCCTTCCCCCTCTAGAGCTAGATGGAGAATCTTGGGCTTTATAATCAGAAACCAACAATGCCAGACAGTGCTCTGTGCAACTGAGACTATACAGAAGATAGCTTTTCTATCTCTGAGGAAAGCAGCACTGAAGGACTGCACCACCTGACAGGAGAGGTCAGACCAGAGCTAGGAAGAAATCTGTCTAAAATCAGAGGAAAGTCAATGGCAAGGAACCTCCTTATTCTCAACCAGTGTGCTTTCTACATTATCTAGACCTTGTAATGTAGAATAATGTGGGGTTCCCTCAATGTGGAGGCTAAGAATGTAGGTTTCAAATTCATGTCAGTTTTAAACAATGTTATGTAGATGGGGACTCAACCCAAGAAAACAATCAGGATCTGAGACAATGATAATCTTACACCCCTCCACCAAATTAACACCACAGGGGAATAGGATAGTTTCCACAAAAATTAAAAAGAAAATGTGTGGGTGTTAGTTGGGATTCAGGTCATTTATACGAAGGGAAGATTATCCTAAAGGAAGAATGAACTTCAGTTATAGTAAGACCCTAAAGTGTCTATACTAGGATCTCAGGTTGCTTGTTCCCAGAAGAAACTATCAGAAGCTTCACAGATCAGAGTCAAAGGTAAAACAGAAAACTGAAAGACACCATAGCTCAGAGCCAGCCACAGTCAGTGAAAAAATCATGGTCTCTAGGAAAAAGCACCAGGTTTACAAATACTAAGCTGAGAAGAAAACTGTTAAAAGTATTTAAGTGGAATAATTTATAAAATTTAACAAAGCTTGGCTCTTCTGTTTGTTTTTGCTGGAAGGGGGTGCTTTGCTTTGTAACTTGAGACTCCCTTCGTGCTCTCCCTAGCTACCATAGCTAGGTATGGTATAGTCTCAGGTTGGGACTGAGAAATTTAAATTTGGTTATCCAATCAATTATGATTTCTCCCCCTCCCCATAAGGCCTGGGTATCAACCTTTCCTCCCTGTTATCTTATACTAGGCTATCTGTAGGGCAAGATCTCATGGAGCTCTTGCAGCCATTCAGGACACCATTAGCTGACAATCAGGTTTACTATTAAAATAGGCTCAGGTCCATTTGAAAGCCCCTACTGTGTCAGCTGCCTTGAACTTAGTTAGGTCCTTCCTAAGACAAGAAGAGCACATCTCTGGACCCAAGGCCAGGCTTCCCCAATGGCCAGTCTCCAAAGGCTATTTATTTGCTACCATTTCCACTGAGTTCATTCCATTCCCAAGCTCCTGTAAGACAAAGGCAACAAAGTACAGGTGAAATAGCAAGAAAATAGATCTCCCTTTGAGCCCTGGCTGGAGAACCTGAACCATGACAGAGTTTTGATCACTTGTTTTTTTGTCTATCTCCTCTACCACTTCTCCCTACTCTCAATGAGTCAATCACTGAAAATCACTGTCTATACCAAATGATAAACTACAAAATGAAGTTCTGTGTATATATATATATATATATATATATATATATATATATATATATATATATATATATGGTGATATGTGTTCCCCAAAATATTGTGCACCCTAATAAACTTATCTGGGGTCAGAGAACAGCCACTAGATACAGAGGCCAGAAAATGGTGGCTCACACATCTTTAATCCTAGCATTCCTAAGGCGGCGATCCATCTGGATCTCTGTGAGTTCAAAGCCACACTGGAAACAGCCAGGCATGGTGACTCATGCCTTTAATCCCAGGAAGTGATGGCAGAAAGGTATATAAGGCGTGAAGACCAGAAACTAGAAGCTTTTAGGCTTTTGAGCAGCAGTTCAACTAAAATCCATTCTGGATGAGGACTCAGAGGCTTCCAGTCTGAGGAAACAGGATCTGCTGAGGAAATGGCAAGGTGAGGTTAGCTGTGGCTTGTTCTATTTCTCTGATCATTCAGCATTCACCTCAATAACTGGCATCAGGTTTGATTTTATTAATAAGACCTGTATAAGATTCGTCACACACACACACACACACACACACACACACACACACACACACACACACACACACACACGGAGGAAGAAACGTAATTTGCCCCAATCTGTACCTGGTTGTTCTTCCAGAATATCTTGGATATCCAAGGCCAGTGTCTGCCTACACTGAACTAAACTGCCCACTCTGGAAACAAGTTTTGCTGAAACTCTAGGAACAGCTGGATTTGACTTTGAGGGTTGGTTCCACTCCAGTAACTGATTTCTGCCAATTCCTAGACTCTTTGTTATTAAGAACAGCTACAGATGGCTACAGTCTTCACTGTTAAAGGTGGTGAATTTCAAACACATGAAGATGCATGCACAAACTCATACTCTATACTGAAAGGAGAGGGAAACTTTAGGAAAAGGTTAAAAGGAAAAAGGATGTACTTTGACACTAACCCCTTGAAGAGAAATCTCAAATCCCCAAAAGTGGCCATCCGTACTGGAACTTACAAGAGCCAAAGACATCCACCATGATGGACTATGTACCCTAAGACCACGAGCCAAAATATACCTCTTCTCCCTGAAGTCACTTTTTGTCAGCTACTTGGTGACAGCAACACAAAAACTAACAGGAAAAAAAAAATTGGTGGGAGCTGAGGCAATGTCAGCAGTTAAGAGATCTTCCAGAGGACCAGACTTAGAATTCCCAACACCCACAATGGGCAGCTCACAGCCACCTATAACCTCAACTCTAGGAGATTCAACACCCTCTTCTAGCCTCTGTGGGTACCCACATGCTTATGTGCATACACATACATAGATGTACACATAATTAAAAAATCAATGGAATCACCGCTGCATTAGACCTGACCCATGTGGTCTGCAGGATTTTGAAGAGATCTGCAGGAGGTTTATAGGAAAAGAACTGAAGACTAGAAAAGAATAGAATGGTATAGCAGAGCTTAATGGGTCATTGTGAAGGGCTATTCTAAACGGAGCTCCAAAGACTGGGAAGAAAACACAAATGCAAGTAGTAAAGCCAAAGTCTCAGTAGGCAAGGCATCTGCCACATAAGCCTGGTAACTCAAAATTCAATCCCCAGAACCAATATAAAAGTGGAAATAGGAACCAACTCTGCAAAGCTGCCTCTCACCTCTACACTCGTACTACGGGCGTGCCCCACCTCCCATTCTTTTTATATATATATATATATATATATATATATATGTATAAATTTTTAAAGAATTTGTTTTGGTTCTCAAAGTCTCAGGGTAGACACTACAGCAGGAGCATGAGGCAACAGGACACACTATAACCATAACCAGCAGGCAGGGCTGAGACGGATATTGGTGCTTAGCTTGCTTTTTCCTTCTTATTCAGCCTATGAAATGATACCATCCACATTCTTCCCTGCTGTGAAGTCTTTCTGAAAACACCTTCATAAACACACCCAGAGGTATGTTCCCACAGTGACTCTAAATCCCAAACTGACAAGGAAGGTTAGTTACTGCTATCCGGAATAGACTAGAAACCATAATGTTTCACTTTGGTAAAGCATCGGCTGCATTCTATGTCCTAAAAAACATGAACATGGTGAATTCAAAGGTAAGAGACTAATTTGGTGGAAGAAATTCCACGACAGTATAACACTCACGCTGTGGGACGGTCGTTGCTTGTTCCATTTACCTAGGTTTACAGCAAGAGAAAGCAACAAGTAAAGCAAAAAGATGGAAAATGAGAAAAGGAGCTTGAGTCTGGTTAAGGTTGAGAACAGGGTAATGTGGACAACGTAGCTGTCAATTGTTGACAACATTAGCACTTTTAAAGAGAAACCTCATGCTCTGCACTTGAGACAATAAGAAAGGTGCCCTGAGTGCAGGACTTGGCCTATTGAGAACTCTGGGCAATCTTGCCCAAGTGTCACTTAGGGATGTGTTTTCTGCCCATCAAGAACAGAAGCAGCAGTTGTAATCAAGAGGATCATGCTACATCTCAAACTGGAAGAACCTGGTGTCACCCACTGGTGCTGATTTGCAAATATTTTGCATATTTTGCAAAGTGCAAACTCAAATCAGCTAAAGCACAGGTCATAACCCCAATACTAAACAGAGTCGCCAGGTTTGGTGTTTGCCCCACTATGTTTCAGTCTTACTTTTAGCCCATCATTGCTTTGTATCCTCCCAATCTATACTTTTAGAATGGAAATGTTTCCTTTGTGCCACTGTATATTAGAAGTATGTAACTTTGTTTTTTAATATTTACAAGGGCTCAGATCTAAGAGTGTGTCTCATGGCTCATGTGAGGCTTTGGATTTACAAGGACTTTTATAGAATATATTTCTCATTTTTTTAAAGATTTATTTATGTATTTTATGTACATGGATGCTCTATCTTCATGCACACCAGAAGAGGGCATCAGATCCCATTACAGATGGTTGTGAGCCACCATGTGGTTGCTGGGAATTGAACTCAGGACCTCTGAAGAGCAGCCAGTGCTCTTAACCACTGAGCCATCTCTCCAGCCCGTATTTCTCATTTTCAAATGTAAAAAAAATCCTCACATTGATCCTCCCCATCTGATGGTATTGTTTAAGGGGACTGTGGAACTTTCAGAAGGAAGAGCCTAGCTAGAAGAGGGGGTGACTGTGATGTGGGCCCTAAGGCTTAGTCTGGTTACATAACACTCTCACTGCTCTGCTGAGAGCCTTCCACAGTCCTGCCTTTCCATGATGGGACTGTACCTTGAAATATTAAGCAAAATAAATTCTTCGTGCCTTAAGTTGCTCCTTTGTTGGGTGAGCTAGTTTTCTTTTGTTGCTATGATAAAACACTGACGAAAAGCAACACAGAAGAGGAAAGGATTTATCTGGTTTACACTTCCAGGTTACAGGTCCATCACTGAGGAAAGTCAGGGCCAGAACTAGAGGAACACTGCTTGCTGGCTCTCACTCTGGCTCATGTTTAACTAGCTTTCTGACACAGCCCAAGACCACCAGCCTAGTGTTGGAGCTGCTCTTGGTGGGCTGGTCCCTCCTGCACCAATTAATAAGACAATCTACCACAAGCATGCCCACAAGCCAATGTGATGTAGACAACTCTTCAACTGGGGTTCTCCTGTCCAACGACTGAGTACAGACGGCACTGACAAGTGACGCTAACAATACAAATGTCAGTTAGCGCTTATGCTAGTTTCTGGCTAGGGATAAATCCAGCCTTTGGTTTTTGGCAGTTGAAGGATAGAAACAAATTCAATCTGGCTACAACAAATGTCAGCAGTAATGAAGGAAAAGGGTACATGGTATTTTGAAAATGTGAGTCCTTCCCCTACACGTCCAGACACTTTCAGTCACCAAACCCCCTGCCCAACTTCTTTTTAAGAAAGGGTCTCACTATATATCCCTGGCTGGCCTTGAACTCAAGAGAGGTCCACCTGCCTCTGCCGCCCAAGTGCTGGGATTTAATGTGGCACCACACCCATCATCCCTCACCTAATTCCAACTACGACAACATTTGTCTTCCCAACTGGAGGACTTACAAAATTCCGTAGGGAAGAATCAAACTGGTGAGGCTTTTCTCTATCCTACTTATTACCGTATATTCCTCTGAGCCTCTAAGCAGTTAGATGACTCGGCCAAGGTTATGCAACTAATAAAGGTACATCTGCACTTATCTACACATCAAATGCCTTTGTCTGACTATGGTGATATTTCAACAAAGTTGGTTTTTACAAACTTGAGAGGCAGATAGGACAAGTGCTATCTGTTAAATCATATTGCTAACTTCTTTTAATATTATCAACCTATTTCAGGCTTAGTTCTAACATTTATCTTCTCTTACAAATCCTATATAATTGCCTAACTCAGGTATCAGCCAACCCTTTCTGTGTAGGGCTGGACAGCTAGAATGTTAGGCTTTGTGGGCTACAGCAGCAGCTTCTGTAGTATTCAACACATCACTGTAATACAAAAGCAATCACAGGTGAACACATAAGTTCTATGGGTCTGTGCTGTGTATCAGCCTATGATCATAATTTACTGACACCTGTTCTAATCTACTTATCTCTTCTACCAGAAAATATACCGTGTACACTGCTATCTCAGCCCTGTACCTTCTCAATGAATTCGATTCCCCTTGCCTACCAGGCAAGTTTAAACTCTAACCTCATCATCTACCATATCCTTTCCCTGTACGCTACTCAAATCATAGCAGACTGCTATCACCTGACAGCTCCTAACTTTGGCCAAGCTATTTCCTAACACCTGCAGTGCTTGTCTCCATTCCTCTATTATTCCCTATTCAAGGACAACCTCAAAGATAAAGGCTGTGAAAGTCTTTGTGGATGATCAGTGGAAAAATTAATCCTTTCTCACTTTCGTGACCAGCATCTGCTCCAGGTAAATCTGTCTGGCAGTTATCATCTACATGTTTGTAGCCAGAAGATTTCCTGTGTCCCAGCCTGCCAGCGGTCACATCCCCAAGTAAACACACAGAGGCTTACATTAATTATAACTGCATGGCCATGGCTCAAGCTTTTTTCTAGCTAACTCTTATATCTTGAAATTACCCATAACTATTAATGTATGTATTGCCACATGTTCCGTGGCTTTACCTACATCCCATTACATGTTGCTCCTTGGGTGGCTTGCTGGTATCTCACCTTCCTGTCTCTCTCTTTGAATTTCCTGCCTGCCTCTAAACTGCCTTGCCATAGGCCAAATGGCTTTATTTATCAACCAATCAGAGCAACACATTCGCAGCATACAGAAAGACATTTCCCCCATCACATGCTGAATGTTACAATCAACTTTTCACATGCCTACGTGTTTTAATTTACTAGGCACTCTTGAAAGTAGAACTTGTATCTGAAATATCTATGTACTCATTTCAGTACCTCATATACATAAGGCACTCAAACTTCTAACATTGAGAAAGGTTTATTCTGCATAATTTGTCATCTACCAATGACTGTTCCCTAAGGTTCTCGGGAGCAGGGACTGTGTCTTACTCAACTATATCTCTAGCTATTATCATAAAACAAAGCAGCCAGTGTCTGGTGACTTAAAAAGCTTCTTTGATTCTAGCAGAATTCCTGACTCAGTATCAACTGATTCTTCAGTTAGCTTCATGGGCTTGGACCTAGTCCTCACCCCAAGATCTTTTTTGAAGCTAGCCAGGTAACTAGTTAAGACTAGGCATCCATCAAGATTGTACAACGTTAGAGGAATTGGAGATACATGAAAAGACCTCTGTTTTCAGACTTTCTTGTTCCTAACCTCAAATTGTTGGTTTTGTTTGCTTTTGAAATAGGTCTTGACTAGCCTTGAATTCCTGGTGACCCTCTTGCCATTAGTCCCCTGACTGAAAGGATTAACAGATGCTCATTACCACAGATGCTTAAACAGTGTCCTTAATACTAGCCATAAACTTACCCAAGAACAAGGTCTAGCCTAGATCAACAGTCTTCTAACAAGTGCCACTTCCTTGATCTTCAAAACAGAGGATTCATTCAAAGGCTTAAGTCCAATTTCAACTGAAGAAAAAAAATGAGATATATGTGGTAATAATCATCTTGATCGCACCTCAAGGTACACCTCTACAGAGACTGTGTCTAGGGTAAGCCTGCAGCACACCACTACACCTCCTCTAGCTTGGTGAATCTGTGGGAGCAAAGACTAAGCTGCTAATGAGAAAAATAAAAGAATTTTTCTAAGCCCAGAACAGAACAACATTTCACTGGGTAAGTGAGCCTGTCACAGGCCTGGGGTACTTACTATATCTGCCATTTCAGGATTACGGCTGTCAAGTTTTAATTAGGGTAATTAGAGTTAAAAATATAATTTCATTTCAGAGGTATTCTGAACAGATTCCATTAATTTCTTTTTTAAAAAGCACACAGAGAGGAGGAATAGACTATATGGAGCTAATGGGATTTTGCCAGAAAAACCAACCAATTTGCCCAGGCCAGAATTTTCAAGTCACTGCCAAGAACTCAGCACCTCTGGCAGGCTTAGTCCAAAAGATTGCTGGTTTTCAGCTTTCCTCCCTCCTTCCCTCTTCAGAATTCTAGAAATTTCAATTGGTACCTGCTAATAAATCTAACTCTTCCTCCTACATCACTGTCATCCAATGGCTACAGCTGAAATGTGGCAAAGGGCAAGGGCTCAATCTGATTTGCTCTGTTAAGAACTACTAGCACCCACTCCTTTACCCTGGGTTCTTGAACATAACTTTCTGCTTTTGTTTGTACTGGTCCCTTCCCTACCTTAACTCTTACTTTACCAACGTACATAAAATAAAAATAAATCCTAAAACAAAACAAAACAAAAAGGTAAGAGCCAAGTATGATGGCATACACTTGTCATCCCAGTATTTGGGAAGTAAGGCAGAAGGATGAAGAGTTTGAGGCTAGCCTGGACTACAGGAGATTCTATCTCAAAAAAAAACCAAAAAACAAAAAACCACACAATTCATTTATGTTCCCCAGGAAACCCTGTTTTCATCTTTATACATGATCCTATTAAGAAGCACACACCATCTACTATGGTTTGTATCCTTCCCTAAATAATACTAGATTGTGAAGTTATCTAGGAATCCTTAGTACTAGCAAGAGTCCTAATGCACAGGACAAGACTCATCAAATATTTGTTGAATGGCCAACAATAGGAGGAATTGGGTCTGACAAAACACAGGTAGCTGAGTGTGCTAAGCCTTAAGGTTCTCAATGCCTAGAAATATCCAGTAGAGTCCTTTTCTCCTCCAATTCAGCATCACTCTGAAAGACTTTCCATTGATCCCAAATGATGACTGATCACTCCCCATTAGAGCCTGCTCATTCCTTAGACTTTGAAAAGGAGATGAGAAAGCAAAAGCAAGCAGAGACCCCCAATAACTATATTACCACTGGTTTTAAAAGAAATTTCCTCCAGTCTTTGAAGGGCTACAAGGACAGGACCTGGTTTTCAATTGAATATCTATGAGGGTAAAGGTGTGCCCTGGTGAAAAAAAATAAAAATAAAACAATTCAGCAGCTGGAATTACAATTGTGTCTCAAATGTTGTTGAACGTCACCACAGACAATATGCTACATAACAATAGACAGTCAAGACTTTCTGCTCTGACTTCTCTCAGCTTCCATTTCCTTTCCTAACCTACTCTGGTAACTTGGAAGAAATTAACATGCAAAAGAGCTTACTCTACTATTTAATATGTATTAAGTATTAAATAAGTGACTTTCCATCTGAGGAGGTGGTCTATAACTAGGCACTAGCATGATTTTATAAGGTGAGGAAAAAAATAACAAAGGAGGATACAAGTTCACCAACCTTTTCACAACTTGTTCAGGGCAGCACTGCCCGCTGCTGATCCCAGGAGAGGACTACACTTTCAGAACCATGGTGCTAACAATTATAACAGATCCATTTCATGGTAATCAAGAGTCTCCCCCATATAGATCCATTTCTAATTAGGAACCACTGCAACACTTCTGACAGTCAGGCTCTAGACAGCCTCTGTTGAAGGGCCTGAAATGCCCTGCCCATAGGAGAATCTTGTGAGGTTGAAGATTCTAGACTATTCTAGTGAGACTGAAAAAAAAAAATCCAAACTAAATTCCTCATAAAGCAGTCAGATGTGGTGGTACATGCATTTAATCCCAGCACTTGGGAAGCAGAGGCATGTGAGTTCAAAACCAGGCTGATCTACATAGTGCAGTGGTTCTCAACCTTCCTAATGCTGAGACCCTTTAATACTTCATGTTGTGGTGACCCCCCAACCATAAAATCATTTTTGTTGCTATTTTGTAACTGTAATTTTGCGAGTTATGAATGCAAGAATCTGATATGCAGGCTATCTGATATGGCATCCCTGTTGAAGGGGACTTCCAAAAGGGTCACAACCCAGAGGTTGAGAATTGCTGTTCTAATCCAACCTTCCTTCTCCTCTACCCTATTTTCTAAAGATCTGCCACAACCGGCTCAGATGACAAACATTCCACTAGCTAAGCTGTGTGAGCTAGCTTACTCTGTGAGTTCTAGGCCAGCCTGGTCAGTTCCAGGACAGCCAGGGCTATGTAGAGAGACACTGCTTCAAAAGAGAACTTTAAAATTGCCAGTTCTAAAATGCAAAAGATCCCAAAAAGACAATCATGGTATGTACTCACTCATAAGTGGATTCTAGATATTAAATAAAGAACAATCAGACTATTTTAAATTTTTTATGGTGGATTCTACTGGAGTTTATCGGTGGATTCTGCTGGAATACCCGATGCAGACAAGCACTGGAGAGCTCCTGTGGCAAATCACCCTCTGGAGCAATGGAAGGATCTTTCTGGTTTTTTTTGTTTTTGTTTTTGTTTTTGTTTTTCGAGACAGGGTTTCTCTGTGTAGCTTTGCGCCTTTTCCTGGAACTCACTTGGTAGCCCAGGCTGGCCTCGAACTCACAGAGATCCGCCTGGCTCTGCCTCCCGCGTGCTGGGGTTAAAGGCGTGCGCCACCAACGCCCGGCGGAAGGATCTTTCTAATAGCACGTGGAGGAGACCCGATCTAGTGTTGGCGTGGCCCTGGGGTTCTGTTTATGTCTTTCCTCAGGACAATGAGGTTCTTCTTTGGATTCCTGAGCACTGAACGCGCCCTATGGCTGCTGCTGAAGCCTAACATGACAGAGACTTAATGGGTCTTCTTGAAAAAAATCTATCCTTCCAATGTCAATGGAGATTGAGAGCCCAACATCGCCAGCTTTGGCAAGCATTAATGTAAGCCTAGGAACTGTAACCATAAGATTGGATTCTCCAGAAGAGCTGCCAGCTAAAGTCGTGCTAGGATCAAGAAAAATGGGCCTTGGCAGTACGTGTTACTGGAGTTGTATCCATGCCAGTGGATGTCCACACAATCCAGAAGAGAATTTGTCATTGCTGCTGCCACTATTGCTGTTATAGCAATGGCGCCCATCACTGCTACTCTTTCTGGGATTACCATTTCATAATTGCTTACTACAGCTAGCACAATGGAGACCCTGGCAACATAAGTAGCTACCACAGTTAGTTAATCTTTCATTCTATTGGGCATGATAAATTTAATTCAGTAGTTATGTACATCTCGATTGGCTTTGAAAATTATAAATTTATAAACTCAAGTTCCAGTTGCTTTTGGGATACTATCTTACAAGGACACCAACATACAGTACAGCTTGTTAAGGAAGGGAATGGCCCAGTTGCCTTTAGCCTACTGGCTATGGGTGAGATAGGACCTCTGTTGGTCTTTTCTGTATCGAACACACAAATTGCAAGCCCAGTGCCACTTTGAGATCTTTGGCAGCAGTTAACTCTGCAGCTCACACACGATTGAGCCTGTATGATAATGAGTATTCAGAGACGGGTAATGCCTGGGGGGCACTCACCAACCTAAGACAGAGCACCTGTGTGGCCTGGACAGGCGTCTCCATGACAGGTAAGGTGACCTGCTGACGTCCCACGCAACCCAAGTCAGAAGCTCATTTTTTAATAAAAGGGGGACCTGTAGGGCCCTGACCCATGTTTTGGGTAACTGTTGCCTTGCTTGCGGACCTTGACCTTGATATTCTCCCTAAGCTAATTCCCTGCCAGGTTCCACCCTCCTGAATGCTTAAGGGAAGTTCCTTGCCTGGTACCCTGAATAATGGGCGTTAACAGATTAGAAGCAAGATTATAAAACATCAGTGGCGAACTTCTGCCCTCCAGGGTCCTCCCATTGTGCTGTAAGCTTGTATTTAAGACCTCCTCCCCCCCTTAAATAAATGACATTCAGCATTTAAAATTAAAATATATATACATATTATATATATATATAATTGAATGAATACTGTGAATGTAATCTATGAATACCACAAATGTGATTAATATCATGAGTGTAATTAATGAATATCATTAATGTAATTTAAAAAATAAATAAAGTCAAAAAAATAAAATAAAATAAAATGCAAAAGAAATCAAAGTGCACTGACCCTTCGGATATGCTGTGATTTTATGTACCTGCCACATGCAATCGTGTACCCCAATCTGAGAAAACTAGCATCATAAGAACTTAGTCAAATACCTTGAGTTACACATATTTATTGGCATCCTCTTTGTCAGGTACTCCACATCCTACAATGACCACGAAGAAGTCTCTTGCTCAGAAGATGCCTACTTTTCACAAATAGGAGCTGCTGCTAATTGCAGCTGTGAGAAAAAGAAGCAGGCACTAACTCCTAAGTAAAACAGGTTTGATTTGAATCAAATGTCATGGCATCAGACCCACTTCCTCCACTACACATTCCCAGTTTACAAATATTAGGGATAGGAAATGCAATTTTAACAAAGATAAGGTCTACTAAGCCTTGGCTATTTTGCTATTTTTATCAAGTCCTATGATGATAGGTCAGGACACAAACTGAACGTTCCTCGTAAAATAAAGAGATCTCACTTAGGCCCAGGAGATTTAACAGTGCAATAACCAGTTGAAGTCTCTTTAATGTTAAGAGTTCAGCCAGACACACCTATAATCCTAGCCTAGCACTTAGTAGAGGGAGGAAAAATAAAAAGTTCAGGGTTATACTTGGCTTTAAAGCAAATTAGAGGCTAAACAGGTTAACAATATGAATTCCCCAAGTTTCAAAGATAAAAGAGAAAGAAAAACAAAAACAAACAGAGCAATTGGTACATAGCTTGAGTATCAATGAGACAAGTAGTAAGTGTGGGTCTCTTAAACTTGAGGACAGATACATTACTGTCTAAAGAAGCTTACCCATATAGAAGTAGTTTTCTAAGAGAAAACAGCAAGATTGTAAAGTTGTAAACTCAAGGCTTCTTCCATGCTAGGGTGATGCTGGCACAAGATTTCCCAAAGAACACATTTACAGGGTCCCAAAACAGCCATGTGAAAATATACACAGACAAAGCAACAAAGAATCACAAGACAGGAAGTCCTGGTGGAGGATTCAAGGAATGAACCCTTCCGAAGGGCCTATTCCACTCTTCTAACTGGGACTGCTCATAGTTCACATCAGACTCCAGCCCCTGCTGCTCTCTATCCCAACGCCTATTATCAGGCAGCTCCCCAATGCATGGAACTCTAGCTCCAATGGATCCTCTGTAGGCATGCATGCACATACACACATACACATACACACACACACACACACACACA